>CAUYQU010023084.1:0-15193 GCA_963574635.1 Cheracebus regulus
AACTTAAATGGATATAATGCCCTAATTAAAGTCACAGAAAGCCAAATTGAATAAAAAGTTAAAATCCATCAGTACGTAGTATCCAGATCCAACTCACAGCGATATACAAAGACTTAAACAGATGGAGGAAGATTTACTAATTAAATAGAAAAAAAAACCAAAAAACAAAAAACAGGAGTTGTAACTCTTATCTCCGATAAAATAGACTTTAATAGTAATAAAGACTAAAAGAAACAAAGAAGGATATTACATAATGGTAAAAGGATCAATGTAACAATAGGAGTTAAAGATTATAAACATATATGTACCTAATATAGAGCACTCAGATACATAAGACAAGTTTTTATTGACTTACAAAGAGATTTGGACTCCCGCACAATAATGGCAGGAGATTTTGACATCACATTGTTAATTTATAATGCACCCATTCTGAAAGTGACTATATAACAGAAAGTGAATTACTCTTTAGTATTTACATAGTATCTCACAGACCTAAATGAAATATTGGTTGACTGCTTGTTATTTTCTTCCTGTATTCTTTTCTGTCTCTGTTGTTAAATATAATTGATGGCATAAAAGAGGTTTTTGATACATTCCAGGCTGGGCAATAGAGCAAGAATTCTGTTCTCTCTCCCACTTTTTCTTTCTCTTTTTTTCTCTTAAAAAAAAAAAAAGGAGAACTTTTTGCCCATTCTAAACATTCTTTGAGATTTCAAGGCTGGTGTTTGTTTTCAGGGCTCTGATTTGTGACCCACGGTCAGGAGCCCTTTGATGTTTGGGTTCCAGAAGATGTCCCCAGAGCAGTCCCTTCACAGGGATCTCTCAACCCTCTATGCAGTGCTGGTAGTAGAGGGGTGACCAAGTGTAGGGGTGGTTCCTATACTTGGAAGATCCCATGATGCTTGTTAACATGTAGATACATGTCCCTCACCCCAGACCCGCTGAATCGGATTGTTGTCCATGAAGGGAAAATTGCTACCCAGATACTACCCAAATATTACTCTAGAGTTTGAGGAATATGACCTTCTCCCTATCTGTGGAGCACAATGTTCTGTGTTCATGGGAATTTACCTGGATAGGGCTGTGGACTGGCTGCTGGGAGACTGGGCTTAGTCCTGGCCCTACCGTTTAGTTAGTCCCTACAGGACACTGAGCAAGCCACTCACCTTTCACTTTGCTGTAAAGTGAAGGATTTGGACTAGAGGAGACACCAGGAATCCAGACATGATAACTGATACCTGTAGGAGGTGTCTCTATAAATCCGGGCATTCTCAAGGACCCACCTCTTCTGTGTGCTCTGAGGACAGAATTGGCTTCTAAGACCAGGGCTAGCATCTTTTCAGTAACATCGGAGGCCACGTTGCCTAAGCCCATTGTTTGGAGGTTTGATGGTTGGTGTGGGATGGTGGTGATATTAAACAAGAAGCATGGGAAGGCCCTACCCTTTCCTTACTCACCTGTCCCTTTTTCTCTCTTTTATCATATTCCAGTAATTAAGAGTTTTATGTACACAAGCTCCATTTATAAACTGCAGATAACTCATGGGAGTGTGAAAGTCACCAATTGTTATTTTTTTCTTTTCTTTTTTTTTTTATTTTTTGCACTGTCTTATGGTGCTGATAAAGTCAATTTAACCAGTTGTTCATACCCTACTATGAAATACTCAATTCTAGCCATTGGAAGACTTTTTGTTTAACTACTATTAGAGTGGGCAGATAATGGCACATGGAAGCTGGGCTCCTGGTTCCTGAGGAAGGGTACAGAGGGGCCCACCTAGGTGGGGATGGCAGCAAAGACAGCCACTGATTTGCCAATACTCTGGTAATGGCACTATTACCATCACTTTTGATGTTTTTGGTAGAAATCCCCTAAACTAGTAATGCTTCATTTAGACCACCTTTGGGTGAGATTGTTATCATCCTTTCTTATTTTGTTAAAGACTGTGGGAATCAAACATACTGATTGCCCAGGAACTGGCTAAGGCTTTGGTTACTATACTTCTGACTTTTCATGTGAGCTTAAATCTCAGTTTGTCCCCAGATATTATTTATTCAACTCTCACTTACATTGCACAATCACTGTTCCATTCAGGTCAGTCCTGAGCAGTATTGTGGGGAAGAAGCAACCTCTTTGCTCTTGATTCTTTGGGCTCTCTCTCCTTTTCCCCTAGTATATCCCTTCCTAGCCCATGTATTCTACATGCTTTATGCATGCAGATTTACTTGCATTTACTTGTATTTAGTTGCAATTATAGTTTTTCCTTTTTCTTTGGTACAACAAAATTAATAAAGGAACAGAGAATCCTTAGGCATAATTTGTGTGTTCCTGTAGTCTCTGCCCCATTGTCTGGAAAACCACAAACTTCATTTAGATGCCAGTGAATCTGTCATCAGGCTTAGGGTAAGCCATGCATTTACCAAGATCCCTACTTGAGCAGTGGTTTAGCTTTTTAATCTTTTGTTTATAATTTTACAGTTGCTGAGACAGAAGGAAAACCCACTCCCTTGGAGGAGCATGACCTTTTTGTGTTGCTTTCTACTGCTGTTGAGCTCCTTGGACTCTACCTCCTGGACACCATCATCAAGAAGACTTTATGGATGGGCCATCCACTCCCTGAGAGAAGAGGAGCATCAGCTGCAGTTTCTCTCTAGATTGCCCTCTTCATTTTGAGTAATGACTGTCAGCAGGGTCAGATTAAAGACAAAACAACAGGACAACTGCTTGGAGGACTAAATTATAAAGGCACTAACATGTCAGTAGTATGATTTATCAGCCCTTCTCTCAGGGAGGAATCTGTGTGGGGTTGGAAGGAATGGTTTGTTAAATTCCTTAGGGGTGGAAAGCAGGGCATAATCAGAATATAAAGGAATATGCTGTTTGACTGCAGGGTTTCTGTTTTTCTTACTAGGATACATAAAATAGGGACTGTAGCTAGATTATGACCCCAGAAAGTAGGCTGAGCACCCCCATGATCCTCTTGCTTGGTTCTTATCCATACAGACCTTAGCCTTTCCTCTAATAAAGATTGAACAAGTAGTGGTTTGAGGGAGACACCAGTTCATTAGCCTACATGTCTCTTCTCTACACTCTAGGGCTTTGATAATAAAGACACTGGCAGACTCTCTGTCTTCCACTTCTATAATGTGAGCCCTTAGGCAGTCTTCGTTCACTTGGGGGTGAGGGTCATTGCTCACAGAGTAGTTCAAGTCAAATGGAACTTGAACTCTTTACCTATGGACCTGGTGGTCAGATTCTGTGTTGAGTTCATTAGATTATTGGAGACACAAGGTGGAGCTGGGCCCTTCAAAAATACCTGGCTAAAGGATGACATTGCTGGTTATTTGTTGATAAAGCCATCATGGAACATGCCTGGCATCACGAAATATGGAACTGGTAGTCATGTTTAATAATGCAACTAATTGTAAAGCACCTACTGGACACTGAAGAGACTTAGGGGCAAGATAGATATGGGTCCTGCCCTTATGGAGCTTACACCACAGCTTTCCCTTAGGTATGAAGAACAGTGGCTACAGCTAACAAATGGCTACAAAGATATTCTTGAGCCAATGTTCCAGTTATTAGGGTAATTCCTGTTTCCTTAATCATGCCTATTGACCATGTTCTATAAGTTCGCATTCTATAAATGGCCTGTGAGCATGGGCTGTTTCCCCCCCAGCAAGTTGTGCAAAGTCCTGTGGTACCAGGGAAAGGGCTTAAGGTTAGCAGGGCTTCTGGGGAAGGACATATGAAGTGACTTGGGTCAGGAAATAGGAAGGCAGAGGATTCAAGAACCAGCTATTGCTTTTGTTCTATATAGGAAACTGCAATGTGAAAAATGCTGGGCTAGGAATTTTGAGACCTGGCTTTTAGTTTGTGTTCTAATACTAACAAGCTGTGTGACTGTGGGTAAGACATTGCACATTCCACTTGGATGCTCCTTGAGTGACTCCAAACCCCTCCTACTCTAAAACATTAAGATCAGGCCCTAGGCTACAGCTGGCCAGTTTGTAATTTTCCTGTTTCTATGCTGTTAGGTCAAATAGATCTTCAGTAGTTACTTGGTTATTACTTTTTTTCTGAAGTGGATGTTTTGTCTGTGTTTTAGGATAGTGAGTCTGCTTCTCCCCTTTGGAGTTAGGAAGGCTGTAGCAATATACATTGTAGAATGTATGGAAGCTTTATTCCCGTTTCTGCCCCCCACCCCACTCTCGTCTTTCTCCCTCTTCTTCCCTTCCTCATATTTCTATTGAACATATGCCATTGCCATGTACCAGTCATGTGCTAGGTTTGGAGATACAAGATAAACCTGATGCTTTCCCAGACTCCAGGAGACAAAACCCTCCTTTTTCTCATCTGCTGGCTTTCTCTTTGGAAAGAATCAGTGATGTCCCAGGGGAGTGTGCCCATGTCCCAGGGTAACCAACTACAGAGAGATGCCCCATTCTACTCAAGCAACTTTAGAGCACCTTGAGATACACATCAGATAATTATTCAGGGCCAGGCATAGTGGTGCACACCTGTAATCGCAGCACTTTGGGAGGCCAAGGCAGCAGATTTCTTGAGCCCAGGAGTTCAAGACCCACTTGGGCAACATGGCAAAACCCCAGCTCTGCAAAAAAAATACAAAAATTAGCTGTAGTTGGTGGCCCGTGACTGTAGTACAAGCTACTCAGGAGGCTGAAGTGGGAGGATTGGTTGAGCCTGTGAGGTTGAGGCTGCAGTGAGCCGAGATCATGCCATTGCACTCCAGCCTGGGTGACAGAGGGAGACTCTGTCTCAGGAAAAAAAAAAAAAAAGATAATCATTCTATCCTAGAGTCACTGTGAAAAGATCTATCTTCAGATATAAGGAAGAAATTGTCTTATTTTTTAGGATAAATCTGTGGAAGGACAGTCCTCCAGACAGTGAAGGCCCTGACTACTTTATACTCTGTAACCCATCCCTTCCCTGATAGGGAGGACTACTTCTTAAACTTACAAAGTACCTCTCAGCGAATAGACATTTTCATATATACTGTGCTTCATTTATCTCTATGTCTGATGACCTCTTTAAAATGGAAAGGAAAAAACCTAATCAGACAAAAATATGTTGCTATTAATTGTTACCTTATTGTGAATCCTATATAAGCAAATTCATATCTTTGTTTTTTCCAACATTGGCCGATCTATTTGATGTATATCTCTGAGTGCAGAACATATTTTACAGAAAGATAAATCTATGGAATTTCAAAATCAGAATTGCTGATACATACACTATTTGGTTTGAGAATTTTATCCTGGGAAATAGTATTAGGGATTTCAATTTCTGGCTTAAATGGTAGAATTAATTACTCTTTACTCTCAATTTTACTTCTGAGTTGAGGTCAAGGAACAGGCAGACACCTCCAGTTAATGTCTCTATCTCTCCATGACTGAGAGCTTTAATTTTCTTGTCTTCATTTTTGCAGATGTACATCATTACTAAATGGATTGATTAGTATTTTATCTTCTCTCCTTGTCCTTACTTTCCCTCTGGTAAATATGTTATAAACAGTGTAAGGCTCATAAGATAGAATCGCTGGTAGGACTTAGAAGAGAAACAAAGGGCACTGATAACTCACACAAATGGAAAATCGACCCTCGAATAATTGACAACATACTCAAATATTTTAGTGCAGTGTCACTCCCATTAAGAAGAAGAGACTCAGTAAATCTATTTGACCCAAAACATTCTAATGAAAAGGGGAATATTCTGTCAATCAACTCATATTTCTAAATATCTTGATATTGGCCATTGTAAAGACAAACATATAGATGATGGACTTGTCTTTCTACTTCTCATTTGCATGGTCTGGAGCCTTGTACCTCCAGCCATTGACTGTAAGGCAATTTATATTTGTTTCCTCTTCCCTCTTGAGAGAAAACAAAAATCTCATTTTTCCAAGCAATTAAAACTCTTCTGCTTCAGCTAGGATGAAAGAATTTGGAGTTCTGTCTCCTTGTATATAATTGCATGTTTCATCTTCCTTGTTTTAATGATTGACAGAAAACTGATAAACTGAGACATCTTTGAATCAAGATTGAATATACTCTCTTGGTGGCCCCATTGCTAATTTGTTTGACTATTTTGCAGGATTTCTTTCTCTGTAATGGAAAGGTTTATTAAATATGAGGGGTGCAAAGCTTTCTGAATACTAATGAACTTATTTGCCAAAATTTAAATGTTCTTCTTGTCAGTGAATGTCTGTCTCTCTTAACAGGCTCCAAATTGAATAATGAAGAAAATTAGACTCTATTGTACCCTCAGGAGAAATTGTGGTGAATCGTAATAGAATACAGAGGGGGAAAGGGGTCACATTTTAGAAAAAAGAGTAGATAAATTGGATTATTAAAAAAGGGATTAACTGGAAAAATTCTATTCTTTTCAAAGAACTGTACTAATAGTCATTCAATGAGCAGGATTTCCCACTGCACAAGCATCTATACCTTTGGCCAGTGTAGAATGAGAGTAAGGTCATAATCATAGGGAGATGCATGCTAGGTTTCAGTGGTTATAATTTACTAACCTCATTCCCATATAAGGCCTTTATATGCCTGTGATGGAATGGGAAAATCAATAAGCTTGAAAAAGGAACACTATTCTTCAGAGAAGTTCAATGAGAGATAGTTGAGTTGGGGAAATTGCCTCAATTCTTCCTTTAAGCATGTAATGAGGCTCTCTCTTTGTATGTTTACTTTCATTGCCTTGGTGTTATCACTGATAAAGTCAATGATCACAATGCCTTTGCCTTGGCAGCACCTCAGGGACACTGGAGGAACCAGATAGGTGTACTCATGGCCAGGGAGGCAGGCTGCCAGAACTTCAGCAGCCACACAAGTGGCCAAACATTGTCAGGAATAAAAGTAGTGTGTGTATGGAGTGAAATGAAGTGATGGAGAGAAAGTGAAGGAGAATACAAAGGTGGGGCTATGCAGAGATGGGAGTTCATCCCTGTTCTGCACTTGAAATAGGAAGGCATGGACTGGAAAAGGATTAGGTGAGGAAGGATCCCCAAGTAGAGAAAATACAGGGAAGACTGCATGCCTCCAGTGTTTGCTAAAATTAATTCTCCTGAGATTTCAGGAGAAGGAATGATCAGGAGAAAGGGAAAACAGCCTCAAAGCCTGTGAAGGTTCAAACAAAATATAAACAAAAAATTTTTTAAAGCTAAAACTATGCTCTTCTAATAAAAAAGGCTGGACGCTAACAGAAAGCTTGATGACAGCAGGATTTGTATTTAGCGATTTATTTAGATCCCTAAGACAAAAGGCTTATGTGACAGAGATTTGTAAGATAGAAATGCGTCTTTGGCTGGCTATGATACCAGGCTTCACTCCCAAAGGAGAAAAAGAATGGTTGGTGCATCTTAGATGAACACCAACCAACTGTGCAATATTTCATTTAAGAATGCATTTCCTTGTATTATCCATGATTAAATAAAAAGAGACCTAGTGTATTTTATTGCTTCTGTGGCAAGGCTTGAGAACTACAGACCTAGATTTCCTACTGGGAATGATCATTGGATTTTTAAAATTAAGTAAATAGAAAGAGATTAAGATTCTTCTCAATTATTTCAAATCATGATCTGCACCTTTGGAAACAAAGAGGAAGTTGGAAAGTGGGAAGGTGAGGTACGTGTGCAAAAATGGGGAAAAGGATGCTGCAAGCCAACTAAGACTGTACAATTTGTGAGAAAATTAAATGAACAATAGAGTTTGAAGAATAAGTGGGTAATGAGGAATATGAGATAATAAGATATTTAAAAATAGCAAATTACTTGGGAGAGTGAGGATGAATGATGAGAGATGGTTAAGGGATTTGGGAAGGCAAGGAAGGGAAGAGATGCCTGGGATGGGAAACAAAACATGATTAATGGCTGTAAAAGGGCACGTTTGGACTCTCAATGGCATCTCTTTCCAAACTTTGGAGAATGTGCACAACCTAGTAATAAGGAAAAGACTGAAAGAGTTCATGGTTAACATGAAATTGTGAAGACAACAGAGGAAGCAGTAGGTGTCATTAGTCCTATTAGTCCTCAGGAATGAAAGCATTGCTAGAGAAATTTGTTAATCTATGTTTTTCATTTATGAGCAGAATAGTTTTCATCTACTTTTTACTAAAGTTTGATGTATAAAACGAATGCTATTAAAGAAAACAAAAGCTAAGCATTATCAGGAAACTTGAAGAAAAGATTGCACCTAGAGCAACGGAAGTAAACCAGCAAACCTGTTTCACACCCTTTTCTATAAAATTTTGAAATTCATCATCTTAATGAAAGAACTGGAAATAGTTTTTCGATATTGAAATGTGAGTAATAATAAGGGAGAAAGTTTTAACAGTTATAAATATTTTAGAATGCATTTTTTTTTTTTTGAGACAGAGTGCTCTTGTTGCCCAGGCTGGAGTGTAATGACACAATTTCGGGCCACTACAACCTCCGCCTCCCGGGTTCAAGCAATTCTCCTGCCTCAGCCTCCCAAGTAGCTGGGATTACAGGCATGTGCCACCATGCCCAGCTAATTTAGAATGCATTCTTTTACATTTTTTCCCCATAAAAATGAGAGGAAGCTAAAAATCTTTGGGTATTGCTTTAAACACTTTGGATAAGACGACTTACAGTAATGTAAGGTTATTGTTAGTAATAGAAATAACATTAATTTTTTAAAAATATTAATATTTGGAGCAGGATTAAATGCCAATGATTATCCTTTTTGCTTTCTTGTGTTTATGTAGGAGATTCCATTCAGCCAGACAGTACCAGACCCCCTTTGGAGAGAAGCTGATAACGTAATTTAGATGGAAAGGTTTAATGAGATAATGATGCTAAGGCCAGTTAACACCTAATAAGAGCATAACCACGAGGGATGATATTGTTGCTTATTAATTATAATGATGCAGAGGAAAGAGGCAAGGTGGCACTCATCTAGCAGAGAGTATTCAGGAATAAGGCTGTTTTCCCAAGGGGAAATGTTGCAGTCAGAGAAGTAGGTCAACATTTAGCAGAGTTTGAAATTTATGGCCATTGGGTTATACTAGCAACCACAGAACTGAAGGCCAAGCAGGAGGTAACAGATGCCTTCCTGATGGTGGCCAGGGATGGACTGGAGACTGCTGTGGTTGCTGGGCCATGCATGGAGGCAGACTCCAGGCTGTTTTGGGAGCTGTCTGCTTGCCTTAGATTCCACAGTGGTCATTCGTGGGCAGACAGGCAGGTGTCCAGAACTGGACTGGATGTGCTTCCAGTTAGTTCTGTGACCTTCCCCTCCACTCCACTGGGTCGGGTGAGTCAGACCCAAGGATAGCTCTTAAGTCAGTGTTGGCACACAGCTTTTTTGAGGGGGCCCAGAAGATCCTTTGGTCCTGTTTTTAGAGGCACAGATCTAGCTGTTATCTGTTGACTTGCATTTATGATTTCTTGGTGTTAGTCATTAACCACATTCCACTTCCTGAATTTACTGTGGGTCTAGTCACCTCCATGTTTGCCCATGATGGCAAAATTGTAGCATAAATTTATTGCAGCTATTCTAATATCCATAGTAGTCAGGTGGGCAGGAATAGAGAATTCGAGGAGAAAACAGCCATGTGAAAAAAAAACATGGAGCTTTTGGAAATCTTGTGACTCCTCAATGGAGGCATAGAAGCTTGAAACACAGGACTAGCCTGGGGAAGTTAATTTGGGGCCAAGTAAGGCATATAAAAACTGTACTTCTTCTTTACCACCTTTTCCTGATATGGGCCTCTCTCTCAGTCCTGGATCCTAGGCTATTGCTGCCTCTTTTCTTGGGTCTTTGGATGCCAATGATACGGGGTGGTTTTCTACACATTTTTGTGCAATTTTATTAGTTGGATGAGGATTACCTCACAGGATTTTTCTTGTCCTATGTAATGATCTCACTGACCCCTGAAATAGAAAATAATATTCTCACCATTAGCTTTTTAAAGCAAGTATATTTTATTAAACGTGTGGCATTAGAGGGGCAAGAAGTGACAAGAGCTAGACTAGAAAATGGAAGATATAGCTCTAGTCCTGACCCTCATACCCATCAGCTCTGTCACCTTGGACAAGTTGAATGTCTTTCTAGCCTCAGTTTCTGCATTCATAAAATGAGAGGTTATTGAGGGTAATCTTTATGGTTAGAAAGCCATGTCCAGCTTTAAAATTATGTATTTATGCATATATGGTTCTACAGATCCTACATCTATTGAACTTTTATGGGAGAACTGATAAACCCATATAAGAAGAGATATTTCCTTAAATCTATAGTTCAAAATAGACAAAGTCAGAGTTAACCAGGAACCAATGCCATAACTGTTGAGCACTAACTATGTGGCAGGCGCTTCACAGATAAGGAAATAAAGATTTTCCAAAGGTTAAAGAAATAGTTCAAGATCATATAGTCAATAAGGAGTAAAACCAGTGCTCAAACTCAGGCATCCCTGAAACCGAAGCTCATGACTTTCATCACCACTGTGTGCATCTCCCACTGTTTAGAACCCAAATGCTTATGTTTTATAACTCATGGCACCAGCCATTGGAAATTTCTTCAGTCATAATGGTTCTCAATTGGGATGCGGGGAGGAAGCAAGGCAAGGAGTAGTTTGAAAACTCTTCCCAGTATATTCTGATACACGCATGTCTCTGCCTCTAAATTCGGCTGCTTTCTTTGAAAACCAACTTGGCCAGAGTCACTCTAACATTATTACCTGAGAGTAACTTACTTGAAAATTTTCTGCTATATGCAGGTTCATGTTTCTGTTTCTTCTTGCATGTCTTCAGAGCAGGTAAAGACATTGAACACAATTATTCGTTTTCCAAATGGGGAAGTGAAGCAAAGAGAATTGAATGATTTAACTTTACTCACCTACCCAATGGTCCCAGAACTGACATCTTCCATGCCTAAGACTAGCTGCCACAAGATATTGTCTTTCTAGCTATTCAGTTAATAATGTATTTTATATAGAAGGTAAGTTTTACTATTGTTTTTTTGTTCTGGAATTTTTCCTGTAAATGAAGTATTTTAGTGACATTAGGTTTTTTATCTTTTGTTTTTTTGTAATATCTGTAAAAGCAGCCTCACTTCAGTATCAATTGCAATAACCATTACAAATGCCAGAGAGGAGCATAGTTTCTTAACCAAGAATTTCTATTAACAAAAAATTACTGTCTAGACACTCATTGACTTTTCCTAGAAAAAATGCTTCATTGAAATCACTACAAGGATTTAGGAACCCAAAACAAAGAGGGGCTATTCATTGTTTGTAAATTCTTTGAAAGTAATAAAAACAATCAATTTTTTTGAAAACAAAAACGTTAACACCTAGAATTTTAAATTGCCTTTCAATAATTTATTTTAATTCTGCATAGAAAAGGCCCCAGTTTTAGCTGTTTTTTTTTTTCTTTGAGATGGGTGTCTCACTTTCTCGCCCAGGCTGGAATGCAGTGGTGTGATCTCCATTCACTGCAACCTCAACCTTTTGTGTTCAAGCAATTCTGCTGCCTCTGCTTCCCAAATAGCTGGGATTACAGGTGCCTGCCATCATTCCTGGCTATTTTTTGTAATTTTAGTAGAGATGGGGTTTTACCACATTGGACAGACTCAAACTCCTGATCTCAAGTGATTCGCCCACCTCAACCTCCCAAAGTGCTGGGATTACAGGTGTGAGCCACTGTGCCCAGCCCGATTTGGTTTTAATTCACCTTTCTTTACAGCCTCAAATGATTTCTTTTGCTCTTTTTTAAATTTTTGGTTTTGTTTTTTTCCATTCCTTTTGCTGAATAAACTCTTCATTATTGCTCAGTATGGTTGTATTGGGCTCATTGGAAAAAATTAGAACCATCCAGATACAGGAGTTGATTAAATAAAGATAACAATAGAGTATTATACTACCATTTAAAAGAATGAGGCAGCTCTATCTACGGAATTCTATCCAAGTATATAGTTAAAATTTAAAAAGCAAAGCACAGAACAATGTGTATGGTGGGCTTTCATTTGCATAAATACATACATACACATTTCTATGCATTGCCTAACTGTGGAAGTATATGTAAGGACCTGGTAATAGTCTCTGTCTCTGGGGAGAAATTGACTGACTCAGAAATTGTAAGAAGACTATATCCTGTTGTCCCTTTTATATCATGTATAATGTTCATATTACCTATTTATATTTTTTTAATAAAGAAGAAAGTAGTGCTATCTTTACTGAGATGGAAAAATACAAAAGACATATTGTTAGGTATAAAAAGCAAGGTGCAGAATAGTGTAAATAGTATATGATACTATTTTTGTAATTATACATACATATATGCATGTGTATACACACACACACATACACATGTCTATCAGGAGATGCACCAAAATTATTAACAATAGTTCCCCCTAGGGAAAAAGAAAGTGTGCGTGTGTGTGTATGTGTGTGTGTGCTCATGTGTGTGCACACATGGACTTTCCTTATTTTAATCCTATATAATTCTATATTGTCTGATTTTTTTTTTACCCAAGGCATATAGTAGTTTATAATAACTCATAAATCTCAACCCCAAAGAATTGCACTTGATTTCTGCACACCTATCAACAAAATTCTCCAGTCTTTCTGGCTAGCCTTATTTTGCTGTTTGCTATATTTATTTCATGGATTCAGTTCAGATCTCTTCTTTGACCTTTTCTATGAAGCTTTGTAAAGTTTCTATTCCTTTATCTTTACTCTCATGCATTCACTTTTATCAATAGGGCCCAGCTATGGTCATGACCATGGAAATCATGATAATACTACTGGTAGTTTCTCTCTCAGGCACTTCCCTTTTTAATTAATCAAAAATGGTGCAACTGAAATCCTCCTGATTCCAACTTGGGTAACATAAAACTCCCTACCTATTTTAGGAAAATTTATTTGCTTTCTGGATGATTCCTATCAACAAAAATGTTGTATCTCCAGTCTCAAAGAACAAAATCCAAGAAACCTTCCTCAACTCCACATCCCCTTCACATACCACACCATTCCTCTGTTTCCCTTTACAGCAATCCCCTTGACAACATTGCCTTTACTTTCATAAAGACACTTTCTCCCCTCCCATTCATTCTTAAACCTACTCCTCTCGGGCTTTCAGCCCTAACCACTGTCCCTAAACTCTCTTGTTGAGGTCACTTATGGTACTTACTTGCTAAACCCAGAGGTCAGTTTTCAGTCCCCATTTTTACCATCCAACTCGTTGGTCACAGTCAATCACTTGCTCCTTGCAATACTTTTTTTTGGTCTTCTGGGCACATCTCTTTCTTGGATCTTCTTCTGCCTCACAGACCACTCCTGAGTTTCTTCTTTATCTTCTTCACCTTGAAAAGTGGGGACTGCTTATGTCTCAGTTCTTGAGCCACTTACCTTATTTAAACCCATTCTCTCAGTGAGCACATCTAGCCTTTGGCTTTGGATGCCATCTCCATGCTGATGTCTTCCAAGACTTTTTATGTCCAAACTCCAACTTGTACCTAAACTATGGACTTGGTGTCTTCTTGACACCTCTATTTAGCTTCCTAACAGGCATCTAAACTTAACATGTCCAAAACAAGTGGACCTACCTGCCTGTACCATATTTTTCATATTGCTAAATGGCAACTTAATCGAAACTCTACTTTGTTCTGAGTCTAACCTTCACTGCCTCCACCACTAAAGCCCTAGTCCCAGCCTCACTATCACTCACCTCGATTAGTGCAATAGCCTCTTATCCGCTTCCTTGCTTCCATCTTTTCCCCCTAAAATCTGTTCACTAAAAAATATAAATCAGGTTATGCCATTGTTGTACTCAAAACCCTCCAATGGCTCCCATCTTACTCAGAGTGAAATCCAAAGTCCTTATCATAGCCTTCAAGGCCTACATGTTTCCTGTATTCACTCTACAGACTCTCTGGTCACCCCGCCCCACATCCTCTCCTCCTCACTGTTTTCATGCCAAGATGACTTCCTTACTACTTTTTGAACATGCCAGGCACGCTCCTACCTCAGGAGCTTTATACTTACTACAGCATCTGTCTGGAATGCTCTTTTCTCAAGTATTCACATGGCTCAGTTCCCTCTCTTCATTCAACCCAAATGTCATCTTCTCAGAAACCATTCATGAACATAAAACAGCACTCACCTATCTCACTCTACCCCTTTACCCTGCTTTATTTTTACCATCATCTGACACATTAGATATATAACATATATTATTATTATATATATAAAACTGTTAGTTGTTTATTATAAGTATGCACAGGAATATAAGACCCATAAGAACAGAATTTTCTTGTTTACTACATCTTTAACATTTAGAAGAATATGGTTACAAAGAAAGTACTCAAAAAATATTCCGTGAATGTTGAATAAAGAATGGTGAGAAGTTCACTAAAGCTTCCTTTAGCATATTCAAATTACATGGAATTGCTTTTAAGAGAGTTTATTTCTCAATCGCAATTTTCTCCTGTCCTTTTAAAAATTTTGTTTTAACTTTTTATTTTGAAATAATTATAGACTCACAAGTATTTGCAAAAATAGTTCATAGAAGTTCCATCTACCCTTCACCCAGCTTCCCACAAAAGTAACATCTTCCCTATCCTTTCTTTTTATTATTTCCTGTTTCCTTTACCTCAGTTTCTTCTTTTTTCTGCAAGTCTTTCTACACAGGCTTTCAAGACTCCTCCATCTCTTATTTCATGGCCAAATCATTGGTGAACTTTCTTCAACACAAACATCAAATTCCTTCTCCAAGCTGACGGTCCTACCAAGGAAGGGATAGAATACTTCAATTAAATATGCTTAATCCTATTTTTCATAATAACAAAAGAAAGGTTATTTTATTTGAGCTTGTAGTTCTACTGAGAGATACTGGCTCTTCTGCAAGTTCTGTTTAGCAGTTTGTTTGCTGTGATTTCTACAGCCAGGCAATTTATTGACCTTAATTTGTATTTTCTCTCTCTCACTTTTTTTTTTTTTTTTTTTTAAGAAAAAGAGAAAAGGAGAAAGAAAAAAGGAAACAGTAAAAGAAAGAAAAAAAAAGAATGAAAGAAAGAAAGAGGATGAGAAAGAGGGAGAGAGACTGGGATTCTTGTTTTATTGCCCAGGCTAGAATGCAGTCTAAAAATGGGTATTAAAAACCTCTTTTATGCCAATAATTGTGCTTAACAATGGAGACAGGAAGGAATAG
>CAUYQU010023086.1:0-52269 GCA_963574635.1 Cheracebus regulus
GGGCAACAGAGTTAAAACCCACAAACAAAAAAAAAAAAAAAAAAAAAAAAAAAAAAAAAAAAAATCAGCCAAGCGTGGTAGCACACACCTGTAGTCTCAACTACTCAAAAGGCTGAGGTGGGAGGATCACTTGAGGGTTCAGTGAACTGTTATCATCCCACTGCACTCCAGCCTGGGGGTCAGAGCAAGACCCTGGCTCAAAAAAAATGGATGATAATACATGATCACCATCTTAGGAGTTCAGATCTAGGTGGAGCATGGGCAGGATTCAGTACTGTAAAAAATGTTTCTTGCAAAATAACTGCTCCACTCCCAGCATGAAGGTGTGGACAGTCTACGCTGGGAGCAAAGGAGTATTATCAATTCGTCCTGGAGTTATGAAGGAAGCCTTCAACAAGGTGACAGTGGTACAAAGACCTTGAAAGCCAGGAAGGCAAAGGGGGCCTTCAGGGATACAAATGTACATTTCTTGTACATGGCCTCCCCTTGAACTTTAAAGAAAATTCCTATTTCAAATCATGACCTGTAACTTCCACAGTAGCCTATCTCCAGCTGCCTTACTTTCCAACCTCATCCCCTCCCACTCTCCCTGACACCCTCTGCACCTCCAGCCACGCTGCATCCCACGGGGCCAGCTCCTTCCTGCTATGAGACTCTGCCTTAGCTGCTCACTCTACTTAGGTGCAGTTGCCCAAGATCCTCCTATCTTCTCATGAGGTTTTCAGCTTAAACCTCTCCTTGGAGCAAGCTCTCCTCTATCTCATACCAAACCAGTTGCCCAATCACAATCATATCATCCTGTTACAATCTTGACGCACTGCAGGGAACTTACTCACCTTCACAGTACTTGTGTGTGTGTGTATGTGATGTGTACTTTGTCTCCCCGGCCTGTCTTGTTCACTGCTGTTGTCCCTGGAACGGTGCCTAGAACACATAGTAGATGCTCAACAAATAGCTGTTGAACGGAGTGGATAAACTAACAGAGGCACGTGCAACACAGTGTTTCCTGAATGAGGAAGTGGCACGAGGACATGAAAATGCACTGTATGTTTAAAGAACAGCAAATGGTTTGCTGTGGCTGTGGGCAAGGGTAAGTCCGGATGGGAGACGAGGTGGGGAGGGTTTGGAGAGTCCTATAGTTGGAGACGAACTGGACAGCTCAGAGGCCTTTCATCTCCTGGCAGCAGGAGCCATGGATCATTTTTAAGGAGAGAATGTTATGACTGGATCATGACTTTTAAAAAGCCATTCCAGTCACAGTGTGGAGTTTGGGCCGTGGAAAACAAGCTGGGGTGTGGGTGGAGGTTGGGTGGGGGGACTGCAGATTGTTTAATCTGAGCAAGACTTGATGACAGATTGATCTAGTGCAATACTTGGAGGGTAGAAATGGAAAGTGAGGACAGAGACATTTCTGACACAAAACTGCTGGGTCCTGGGGACCAATCAGATGCAGGGCTTTGAGAGAGAAGGTGAAGGCTAGAAGGAGACAAGGTGTGCATCCGGGAAGGAGTAGAAACAGCAGTTTTAGTTTTGGATATGTTGAGTCTGAGGAGCCCGGGGAACATCTTTCTCTGAATCTCTAGGAATTGTGCCACTACCACACTGTTCCTCCTACCCCTTTTCTCTTTTCTTTCCTGTTTTGAATCACTCCCACAAGTCAAGACCGCTCCCTGCTTCTCTGCTCGCTGGGGAGCCAGGCCAGCAGGCCTCACATTCCTGAGGAAGGGACAGGGTTCTGGCCTGGAGGGTTTGGCAGAGGCCACCCCAGGGGAGGGCCCTGACAGGAAGGAAGGTAGGCCTGCCGGAGGGGCACACAGGAGCTTCCTCTCCCGCGGCAGTGTCCAGGGCCAGCTGCTCCAGCCCTCAGGCTGGGTCAACAGGATGGGACAGCCCAGGCGGAAGGAAGCTTGTGGGGAGGGACACCTCGCAGACAGAAGCAGGGACATGGGGTGGGGAGAGGCAGGAAGAACTGCTGGGCTGCTGAGCTGGCGCCTCTCCAGCACACCCAGGAGGGGCGGTGACAGGAGGCCATTCTGTCCTCATCCCCGCAGCCCCCGGCCTCTCAGGTCCTGGCCGACGGTATTTACTATTGCTATTGTTCGCTAGCCTGGGCCTTAGATACATTTAAAAAAAAAATTGTAAGATACGCATAGCATTGGCAGTCTCTAAAACAGTAAATTCCCTTTTTATGCTTATTCTGTGATTATTGGGATATTAATGCTATTTGCATTACCAGCCTTTCAGTTACAGAGACGTGAGTGCTCGCAGGAGGGACAGTGATTTTTGCCTTAAGTTCAGCCTGTCCAAAGGAGGTAAGATCTCTGATTTGCTATAAGCCCCGTTGTCACTGCCTTCCTCTCCAACAACAGCTGCTGTGATCATGCACAAACGGCCAAAAGGGGGCAAATCCATGCCAAGGCAGAGCCATGGGCTTTCCTGATCAGAAGGCCCCAGCCCCGGGCGCAGCACGCAGGCGGCTTCCTTTCAGAAACCCAGCCAGCCTCCCAACTGGCTGGAGCGGGTGGGTGGGGCGGCAGGGGTGGCGGTTTCAGGAGACGGCCGGCAAATCCACCTCCAGGCGTGCTCCAGTGGGAGCCTGGAGACCCTAGGAAACCCCTCGCCACAAGCGGCTTCCAGGCAGGACGCTTCCAGAGGTCTTGGTCCGGGGGTGGGGGTGGGGTGGGGTCTGCCTTTGAAACAGCTACAATTTAAACTTCAACTATACCGAGCTCCAACTCGATTCCGCAGCCAAGTGTCGGCGCCCAAGGGGGATAAAAACTCCGGTCCACGGCTCCCCACCACGTCCCCGGTCCCGTCCTCTGGGCTTCCAGGAGTCCTCACGCCATCCTCTGGGTTGCCCAGGAAGAAGGATGGGCGGGGCGGGCAGGCGCTGTGGGCGCTGCAGATGGGGAGGGCAAGCCCGCGGCCCGGCGTGGGCGGGGGAGGGGCGCGCGAGCAGGTGTCGGCTCTGTGACAGGGTCCTCCGCCCCGCGCCTCGGTGCTCCCCGAGGCTCAGCGAGGCAAAACCTAGCAAATGCTTCAGAAATGCAGCTCAGTCGGTCACCGGGTTCTGCTTCCTCGTCAGACGCGCAAGCGGATGGCGCTTCCAATGCAAATCTCTTGGCTCCCGCACCTTGGCTGGCAGCCGCCACCTCCCCCGCCTGCCCGGCGTCCCGCCCACTCCGTGGCGGGCTGAGCGGAGGCCCGGCGCGGAGGGACGGGGCGGAGCCGGCATCCCTCCCCACCCCACACGTGGGGCCGGCCCTCCGCAGTGCCGGGGCGCGCTGCCTTTGCCGCGCCTCCCCGCCCGCGGCACCGCCTCTCTAGGCAGGGGCGGGGGACGAGGGGCGAGGAGTGGGCGAGGGGCAGGGGGCGTCACTGAATCAGGTAGCCGCTGGAGTTCCCCCGGGCAGGGCCGAGGGAACACGCTGCCGGGGATTGTGTACACGCTCCACTGACACCAACTTCACGCTGCCGGGCAGTCGCTGATCACGCGTGGCCCCGCGAGCCCATTGGCCAGCGCCTCACACACCTTTGCCGCTGATTGGCCGGCCTCAGGCTCCGCCCCCTCCCCCGCCCGCGGCGCGGGGCAGGCTGAGAGGCTACCTGAATGGGGAGGGGGCAGACGGCGCGGAGCGCGGCGGCGGCGGGAGCGTTGTCGAGAGTCTCCAAGCGCCCGTCTGTGGCCAAGCAGCCAGCAGCTTAGCAGCCAGTCAGCTCGCCGCCGGCGGCCAAGCAGCCAACCATGCTCAACTTCGGTGCCTCTCTCCAGCAGACTGCGGTAAGTCATTTGGGGATGCCCCTGTGCTTCCTCGCCTAGTCGTGTCTGGGGGACCAAAGGGGGCGCGAACCCCTAGCCCCTGACATCAGCCACGCCTGAGAATCGGGGCTGCAGCGGAGTGTCGGGGAAGAAAGGGGCTTCCTGCCTGCAGACTATGGGCATTAGTGAGGGCGTGTGTGTTGGGGAGGGGGTCGAAGAGGGGAGCTCGGATCTGGAGACGGAGACCGGGGTCTTGCTCTAGATGTACTGAGGAGGGGAAAGGGCAACTCCGCAGGGAGACCCGAGAGGGCAGGTGAGGAGGAGGGTGACTGGAGTGGGGGGGGGCTGTCACCCTATAGCGAGGTTGGGGTGCGGGGTGAGAGTCGTGGGAGGTACAAGGGGGCTGCCCTGCACCTGGCGCCGTGGAGAGATGCCCGGTCTGCATCAGGAACGCGAGCCAGGGTAGGAGGGGGCTGCTCGCAAGCGCTCGGGAGGTGGGGTGTCCACAGGAGAGGCGAGTGGGCTACCATCCTGGGGGTCTGAACCCAGGCTTGGAAGTCGGGGGCTGCTCAGCAGATAGCCCGGGGCCGGGGGAAGGGGCTCCTGGCGTCGGCGCGGGGGATGACCCGAGGGCCAGCCGACCGCCTTGGGGGACGAGTTGCTCCCTCAGACGTCTGGAGGGGGACACTCAACGCTGGGGCAGGTGGCCGCCTTCTGACGACTCCTTGGCAGAGGCGGGGAGCCGCCTCGGGGGCGGGAGGGTGGGAAGCAGGACCCAGCAGCTGGGGCGGGAAGGTGGGCGGGGGGAGCTGGGCCGCGAGACGCGGGGGCCGCGCGTCTGGAGCCGGGGCGGGTGGGGGCTGCACGTCTGGGAACCCGTGGAGACGCGCAGCGGGAGGGGGCTGGAGCTGCCGGAAGTCACGGGGAGGGGGCGCCGCGTTTGCAGGGAGAGACGGGGTGGTCTGAGGTCCCGTGGCCGCGTGGGCGGGAAGCGCCGAGGACTCTGCCGGGTCCCCGGGGCTGCCGGCGGGAGGAGGGCGGCGGCCGGGTTTTCCGCGGGGACTCGGCTCCTCCTCCCGCAGCTGAGGCGGAGGCCGGGGGTGGGCCGGGAGCGGGTGCGCCCGGGGAGCTTCTCGTCCCCGAGTGACCCAGCCTCGGCCTCCGCCAGGGGCGGGAGCGAGGCCCGGCCCCGCTGTCGGTTCCTAAGGGAACGGCGGCTCGCGGGAGCTGGAAGGGGCGGGCGCCTCCCGGAGCCTGGAGCCCGCGGCCCCGCCCCTCCCCGCGGGCCCGGCGCGCACGGCCGGGCGGTTGGCGGCGGCGCCCGCGGCCCCTCCCCCAGGCCGGGCGCGGATGGGGGCCAGCGGGCTCAGGAAGTAGGGGAAAGGTGACGGCGCGGCAATTCCCAGTTCACGTTTCCTGCGCCGCCCGGAGCAGCCGCTGATCACGCTTTGTTCACATGCCTCGCCCCCTCCTCCCCCACGCCCCTTCTCCGGGCCGCACAGCCAATCCGGGCCCGGGCCGCTGAGCCGGCCGGCCAATGGCGGGGGCAGGGGCGCGGGGACGTGCGAGCGGCAAGGAATGTTCCCAGTGACTCACCCGCGAGCCTCATTGAGGTTAGGGCGGCCCCATCCGTCCGTCCCCGCCAGCGAGGATCTCCCCCGCCGTCCGCCCCCGCCCCTCGTCTGCCTCCCCCGCCCGCGCCTCCGCCCTCGCTTCCCTTTCCTGCCTCGCGCCCCACTCCCTTTCCTCCCCTCCCTGTTTCCCTTCCTGTTCTTCCCAGCTCATGCTCTCCTCTGCCGCCTGCCTTTTTTTCCTTTCTATGCATTGGCATCTTGGGCTGTCACAAGCGCGCTGTCCATGCAGCTTACATAAAGGAGGGCGCGATTATGCAAGTGAATTGTTAGCGATATTTCAAGAGCAATGGCTCGTTTTCTTAGGATTTCAACACGGAGGCATCATGCATTTTTGAAAAGCTAGTATTGAGAATAATACCTTGCAACGTGTAAAGAATTTTTTTTTGGTATTTTTATACAATCTCTACTTCGACCAAACGAGTCTGGACAGTTTTTTTTTTTTTAAACGGAAAATAGAAATAGTGGGTAGTACCATTTTTTTAAGTGTAGTAAAAAGAACTTTAATGTAAAACATTAGGTAGGAGTTCTACAAATAAGTGCAAAGCATGTGCTGTTACTTCGTCATTAAGCAGCACATTTTAATTCTTTCAAGAGTTAAAATAGATTCTACTTTGATCATGCTGAATCTTTAAAGTCGGTTTTTGCAAATTCCAAGTCGAATATTAAATTTTTTGATTATCCAGTTTTTAGTAGTATTGCATTAGCTAAGTTGTCGTTAAGCATGGCAAACCGTTGTGTCAAATAGATTCAGTAAAAGGGAGCACAAATATGAAGAGGTTGAAAGTTGATTAAAATAAGCAGTAGAATTTTTTCTACATATTTCATTTGATCTTTCTTTACCATAATCAAATTATCAAATAATTTTAGATCTTAATACAATTTCAACTTGAAAGATAGCCTAAAAAATCCCTTATTTTTTTATTTTTATCCCAAAGTGCAAAGTGACTTTCCAAAGATGAGACCCAACAACACATCCATAACAACAGGCCAGAGCTTTACTACGTTTTGTCTTTATTAGAAGATTTTGGCTTTCTTTTTTTCTATGAGGAATTTGTACCTCAAAAGACCTCATACCATACCTGTCATATTTTAAAAGATAATTTTTTTGCAGCACTCTCCCTTAGTTATTTTGTATGACTCTAGTTGCAGGTAGCTACTCTGGAAAGTCTATATAAAACTTTTTTTCTTCGTAGCCAAATACTTCTCTTTTTGGATCACAAATGCATTGATAATTTTAGTCCCTTTAGTGGTAATAGGTATGTCTCTCTCCCATGAACAGGTATCAGTGCTAAAGCCCAAGTTGTTGGAAAAAGAGTGAGGAAGACTTTATTGCCACTACTGTGAGGTTTGGTTTACCTACCTCACAAGTGTAGCTGAACTTCGTATAAGAGTAGGGGTGAGAAGAAAATTATTTCTGATGTTAACTTGGAAAGTTGTGTGAGATGTAAAAACAGGAATATTTGCTCATTTCTCTGTGTGTCATTTGGATGACAAAAAAATATGCTTATAAGCTTTTTTCTTTTGTTTTTATAGGAGGAAAGAATGGAAATGATTTCTGAAAGGTCAAAAGAGAGTATGTATTCCTGGAACAAAACTGCAGAGAAAAGTGATTTTGAAGCTGTAGAAGCACTTATGTCAATGAGCTGCAGTTGGAAGTCTGATTTTAAGAAATATGTGGAAAACAGACCTGTTACACCAGTATCTGATTTGTCAGAGGAAGAGAATCTGCTTCCGGGAACACCTGATTTTCATACAATCCCAGCATTTGTAAGTATTATTGTTTTTACGATAGATGTAAATTATAGAATTTCTTAAAATTGACATAATGGACCATAGATTTCTTATGCTTGTATATTTCCCTTTTCTTTAGTGTTTGACTCCACCTTACAGCCCTTCTGACTTTGAACCCTCTCAAGTGTCAAATCTGATGGCACCAGCGCCATCTACTGTACACTTCAAGTCACTCTCAGATACTGCCAAGCCTCACATTGTTGCACCTTTCAAAGAGGAAGAAAAGAGCCCAGTATCTGCCCCCAAACTCCCCAAAGCTCAGGCAACAAGTGTGATTCGTCATACAGCTGATGCCCAGCTATGTAACCACCAGTCCTGCCCAGTGAAAGCAGCGAGCATCCTCAACTATCAGGACAATTCCTTTAGAAGAAGAACCCACCTAAATGTTGAGGCTGCAAGAAAGAACATACCATGTGCTGCGGTGTCACCAAACAGATCCAAGTGTGAGAAAAACACAGTGGCAGATGCTGATGAGAAAGCAAGTGCTGCACTTTATGACTTTTCTGTGCCTTCCTCAGAGACGGTCATCTGCAGGTCTCAGCCAGCCCCCGTGTCCCCACAGCAGAAGTCAGTGTTGGTCTCTCCACCTGCAGTATCTGCAGGGGGAGTGCCACCTATGCCGGTCATCTGCCAGATGGTTCCCCTTCCTGCTAACAACCCTGTTGTGACAACAGTTGTTCCCAGCACTCCTCCCAGCCAGCCACCAGCCGTTTGCCCCCCTGTTGTGTTCATGGGCACACAAGTCCCCAAAGGCGCAGTCATGTTTGTGGTACCCCAGCCCGTTGTGCAGAGCTCAAAGCCTCCGGTGGTAAGCCCAAATGGCACCAGACTCTCTCCCATTGCCCCTGCTCCTGGGTTTTCACCTTCAGCAGCAAAAGTCACTCCTCAGATTGACTCATCAAGGATAAGAAGTCACATTTGTAGCCACCCAGGATGTGGCAAGACGTACTTTAAAAGTTCCCATCTGAAGGCCCACACGAGAACGCACACAGGTACCAGCCACTTCTTATTTATGTCTTTAATGTTTAAATGAAGAGGTTTTGGCTGTGATCACACATACAAACCCGGCATGATAATGAAGAACTTGCCTTAGCAAGTTTAGCAGATGGTATTTACCAGTGCAAGGTCCTTCAAAAGGCGTTATTTATTGGAGGCCACTCACCAGTGCCATAATCCCTGCACTTTGGGAGACTAAGGTGGGAGGATTGTTTGAGTGCAGGAGTTCAAGACCAGCCTGTGCAGTATAGTGAGACCTGATCTCTACAAATAATTTAAAAATAACTAAGTTTGTAAACAAAAACTTTATCGGGGTGCTTTTGTTTCAGTTTCCCAAATGATGATTCTATAGATGTCTGAGTAGTTACTTTAGTAAGGTATCTTTAAAGCCTTTGAATCATAGTTGAAGTCAGGAAGTCTTTCCATGTTTGGCTTTTCTAAGGGATGAGGTCTTGCTCTTTTGCCCAGGCTGGTCTCAACAAACTTCTGGGCTCAAGCCATCTTCTTGCCCCAGCCTTCTGAGTAGCCCGGACTATAGGTGCATACCACCCGACCCAACTGCCTTATTTCATGAGGGGTAGATTTTTGTAAATGTGATCGGGTGACAAGTTGAAATTGGAGCAATAAATATCTCATGTTCATTTGACAGTTTATTGACTTATATTAGCTTTTATTATTTAAAATGCATCTCCTTATATACTTTTAGATAGTAGTGAACATATAATTTACAGCAGTCTTATGCATAACAATGATTTGTATTTCTTTGTTTTAGGAGAAAAGCCTTTCAGCTGTAGCTGGAAAGGTTGTGAGAGGAGGTTTGCCCGTTCTGATGAACTGTCCAGACACAGGCGAACCCACACGGGTGAGAAGAAATTTGCATGCCCCATGTGTGACCGGCGGTTCATGAGGAGTGACCATTTGACCAAGCATGCCCGGCGCCATCTATCAGCCAAGAAGCTACCAAACTGGCAAATGGAAGTGAGCAAGTTAAACGACGTTGCTCTACCTCCAGCCCCTGCTCCTACACAGTGACGGACTGGAAAGTGAAGAGTCAGAACTAACTTTGGTCTCAGCGGAGCCAGTGGTGATGTAAAAATGCTTCCACTGCAAGTCTGTGGCCCCCAACGTGGGCTTAAAGCAGAAGCCCCACAGCCTGGCGTGAAGGCCCAGCCTGGGTTAGGTGACAAAAAGGGCTTTGGCCACAGGCAAGTCACAGAATGGCAGGTTTCATTTCTTATCAGATAAGAGAGATGAGAAAGCTTTTATTCCTTTGAATATTTTTTCAAGGTTTCAGATGAGGTCAACACAGGTAGCACAGATTTTGAATTTGTGTGCACATTTGTTACTTTACTTTTGCTGTTTATACTTGAGACCAACTTTTCAATGTGATTCTTCTGAAGCACTGGTTTCAAGAATATGGAGGCTGGAAATAAACATTACGGTACAGAGATGGAGATGTAAAATCAGTTTGTATTATTGCAAATATTGTCATCTTTTTCTAGAGTTATCTTCTTTATTATTCCTAGTCTTTCCAGTCAGCATTGTGGATGTAGTGATTAAATATATCTAGAACTATCATTTTTACACTATTGTGAATATTTGGAATTAAACAGCTGTATATTGCTAAGAGGGCCCAAAGAATTGGAATCCTCCTTAATTTAATTGCTTTGAAGCATAGCTGCAATTTGTTTTTGCATTTTTGTTTTGCAAGTTTAACAAATGACTGTATCTAGGCATTTCATTATGCTTTGAACTTTAGTTTGCCTGCAGTTTCTTGTGTAGATTCGAAAACTGTATACCAATGTGTTTTCTGTAGACTCTAAGATACACTGCACTTTGTTTAGAAAAAAAATCTGAAGATGAAAATATATATTATAAAGAAGGGATATTAAGAATTTTAGATAACTTCCTGAAAAAGATGGCTTATGTCATCAGTAAAGTACCCTTATGAGGATATAATGTGTGCTTTATTGAATTAGAAAACTAGTGACCATTATTCACAGGTGGACAAATGTTGTCCTGTTAATTTATAGGAGTTTTTTGGGGATGTGGAGGTAGATGGGTAGAAAATTTATTATTAGAACATTCACTTTTGTTAACAGTATTTCTCTTTTATTCTGTTATATATAGTGGATGATATACACAGTAGCAAAACAAAATTAAATTGTTTAAAATATATAGTGAAAAATGTCACTATATCTTCCCATTTAACATTGTTTTTGTATATTGGATGTAGATTTCTGACATCAAAACTTGGACCCTTGGAAAACAAAAGTTTTCTTTTAATTAAAAAAAATCCTTGTGACTTACAATTTGCACATTATTTTGTTGTACTTTATATCTTGTTTACAATAAATAATTTCCTTTGGTATATAGAATTGGTCATTGCATTTCTTAAAAACCATTCTCTCACCTTGACACTGATGACTTATATTATCCAAGGACTTAGTGTCTGAATTTCTCTAAGGGGCCTCATTCAAATTTGGAACTGCAGGAGTATGTCTTTAACATGAATCAATTTAGAGAGTATACGATGTGAGGCCAAATATCTATTTGGTGAGGTAATACGTGAACCAGCCAGTTCTAAGAAACAACATTTAATTTTTAAACATTTTTATTTTTCAAGACATAGTTTCACTCTGTCACATGATCTCAGCTCACTGCAACCTCTGCGGCCAAGGTTCAAGCGATTCTCCTACCTCAGCCTCCAGAGTAGCTGGGATTACAGGTGTGCACCACCATGCCCAGCTAGTTTTTGTATTAGTAGAGATGGGGTTTCTCCATGTTGGCCAGGCTGGTCTCGAACTCCTGACTTCAAGTGATCTGCCCGTCTTGGCCCCCCAAAGTGCTAATTTTTAAACATTCTTGAATATTTTGATGATTTGGGATTGAAAAATAGCCCCAGCTCTCAGCAAAATCTTAAGTAATATTTAAGTTAAAGGGAACACCACAGTGAATAATTACAAGTAATGGAACTGCTGTGGTAAATGAAAAGAAAGCTGACATTAAAAAAATGAGCAAATTGCTCACCTCTAGAAGTTAACGCAATTGAGTGATAACCTTAAACGCAGTAAACATTGGTACTTAAGCTGCATGAAAAGTAATCCACCTCTGAAGAGAAACACTTGTTAGTCACTCATCAGTAGAAAGAACTAAGGGCTGTAAATGCTACTTGGTGTATAGAGTATAATTTTGTAGATTACTATTTTAGCTTGCACTGAAATCCCCTCGTGGTCAGGAGAACATCTTCCACAATGCCCAACTTAACCAGTGACCTAGAGTCTGCCTCACTGTTGAACAAACACCATGGTAAGGGACCGTGAACTCGCTTGGCACCAGTTGTAGGACAAGTGTCTGGGGACATCTGTGCACCTGTTGCTACTTTTATTAATACCACATAAGTATGACATAGCCGCTCGAGAGAGGCTTTGCCATTCTGGCCTCTGGTGTAGCCGTGGTGTCGGGAACCTGGACCATCTTCTTCCCCTAGAGCTCTTCATGGTGGCAGGTCTCCAGAAGTGGGAATGGAGGAAGATGGCTGACATATTCTCTGCCTACCCAAACGCCCAGTTCCTTGTAATGATGTGGCCAGTGAAACTGTGCCACTTGTTGGCTGTGTTCTTCACAGTCCTAGTTGGTATCTGAGATCTTTCCTTAGGAATCTTGCAAATAGAGTTATTATTTTTATTTTTGATTTGAATGTTGAAGCAGGATCTAATTTTTTTTTTTTTTTTTTTTTTTTGAGAAAGTCTCACTCTGTTGCCCAGGCTGGAGTGCAGTGGTGCAATCTCAGCTCACTGCAACCTCCGCTTCCTGGGTTCAAGTGATTCTCCTGCCTCAGCCTTCCCGAGTAGCTGGGATTACAGGCAACCACCACCACACCCAGCTAAATTTTTTTGTATTTTTAGTAAAGACTGGCCATGTTGGCCAGGCTGGTCTTGAACTTCTGATCCCAGGTGATCCGCCGACCTCAGCCTCCCAAAGTGCTGGGATTACAGGCTTGAGCTACTGCCCCCAGCCGCAGGCTCTAATCTTGATGAAAAAGTTGCCCCAAGACAAGTATACATGTGATTTTAGTGTAGATTTAGCACTTCAATTTTGATTGTTTCTAGTCTGATGTGTATGTCAAGATGAACCATAGGAAACTGCTGATATTCAGCTGTCTTTTCATAGTTCTTTTTACATAATTTTAAACTTAAAGAAACTTGTAAAAAATGGAGTTCCTCCTGTGTACCCTCATCCAGCTTCTCCTTATGATAACACCTTATTACATAGTTCTAGAACATTTATCAAAACCAGGAAATTAAACTTGGTACAATATTATAAAGTTTTCCTAAGGATACTAAAATGGAGAAAGGTTAAAGCAGAAACAGCTTATTTACTAACTTAATATCTTACTAGCTTTTCAACTTCTTTCTATTACAGAACCTAATCCAGGATCTCAAATTGCATTTAGTTGTCATGTCTCTGTAGCCTTCTCCAATCTGTAGTAGTTCCTCAGTCTTGTCATTTGAGCATTACTTGTCAGTTATTTTGCAGAATGTCCCTTAATGTAGGTTTGTGTGATGTTTATTCATGATTAGATTGAGGCTATAGGGTATGTGTAAAAGATGCCCCAGAGTGACAATGCCCTTCTCAGCACATCTTACCTAAGAACACATGGTGTCCATATGCGTTACTGCTGATGCCAACCTCACTTTCTTGGCTAAGGTGATATCTGCTGGAATCTTCCACTGTAAACTTACCATGTTTCTCTTTACAATTATTAAATATGCAGAGGGACATACTTTAAGACTATGCAAATAACCTGTTTCTGCTTACACTCTTCCCCATTTATTTTAACATCCTGATAGAAATCTTGCCTGAGGCAATTATTACTGTGATATGCTAATTCCCTCATTATTTATTAAATTGGAATTCTGTAAGAAAGAGTTGCTGCTTCTCCTCCACTCAGTTTTTTTAAATGTCAGCATGGACTTGAATATTTATGGCATTCTTTGAGTTCTAACACTGCACTTAATTATTTTGTGACTCAGTTGTTCCATCCTTGGCCCTTGTTAGCTCTTTCAGTATTCAACCATTTTTAATAAATAAAGATGAAGATTTTATATGGTTCAGCCTGTCATTTCTCACTGGAACGAGAGCTGTTTGGTATTATAATGACTTTTTAAAAGTGTTTTCTACCTACATTGCTGCCATCCTGTCTAATCCAGCATCTCTCAGTCATTTGAAAATGCAAAGCTAATCATGTCACTTCTCTGTTTAAAACACTTCAGAAATTTCCCAGTGTTCTCAAAGTGTAGGTATTATAGTATGCTCTAGAACAGTGCTGTCTGATAGAAAAATAATGTGAGCCATATGTAATTTGAAATTTTCTAGTAGCCACATCCAAAAAGTAAAAAAGAAAAAAAGTTCATATTTAATTTAACATTTTTATTTTAAAAACATTTAATTGAATGTTGGTGGTAATCTTTGAAATCTAGTCTAGTCTCAGTAGGGACTAGCCTCATTCCAAGTGCTCTGTAGCCACAGGTGGGGCTGCTGCAGTCTGAGCAGGTCTAGAAGACCCTGTACCTTTAGGCTTCTACCAACCTTCCGCCACACCGCTTTCCATCTTACACTCTACATTGTGTCTGAGCGCCGAGCCTTCCTATGTGCTATGTCTTCTGCTGGGAATGTCTTCCCTGCCCCCTCCACCCTTTTTTTTTTTTTTTTTGAGACAAAGTCTCACTGTCGCCCAGCCTGGAGTGCAATGGCATGATCTCAGTTCACTGGAACCTCTGCCTCCGACGTTCAAGCTATTCTCCTGCCTCAGCCTCCCGAGTAGCTGGGAATACAGGTGCGCACCACCACACCCAGCTTATTTTTGTGTTTTTAGTAGAGATGGGGTTTCACCATGTTGGCCAGGCTGGTTTCAAACTCCTGACCTCAGGTGATCCACCTCCCTCAGCCTCCCCAAGTGCTGGGATTATGGGCGTGAGCCACTGCGCCCCGCCTTCCCTGCCCTTTTACCTTGACATTTGCACTATTATAATCATTATTATTACCCTTTGCTTAAAGTCTTTTTCCCTTGTCTATAAAACTTCATGAGGACAAGCACCCTGTGGGTCTGGCTCACCCCTACATGTGCATCTAACACAGTCCCTGACACATAGCAAAAGGCTTAACAATTTTGCCAAACTGAAAGTGCAGTCTCGAAGAGACCTCTGCAATTTTAGGGAGGGAGAACAACTAGGAAGTTGTTACATAATGTGCAGGGTATAGATAAAGGAGATGCGAAGCTGAAGACTGCCTTTTTCTTGTTCCCATCATTCTTTGCTAGTGCTGGAAGGACGATTTACTCCACCTTCCAAACTCTTAAAGAGTCTCATGGCATTTGAATTTTCTTTATTGCATTTTTAAGGGGTCAGGGAAGAGACCTGATCAAGACAGACACACATAAGCCTCACTAAGGCCCTTCGTGTGAGTCTAATGCTTCAGGCTGGCAGGGCCGGCAAGTGTTGGCTTGGCTCTTACCCTACCCTTTCTCTTTAGAAGACTTTCTGAATGAGGTGGCGACAGAAATGGAGACTTTTATTAAGGGTACTAGACATCAGCAAAGCCCTGGAACTAGACAAGATCTTCTGGGTGACACCTTAAGGGAATTTTGTTCTGATACCTTAATCCAGTCCTGACATTTTGCTGACCAACTTAAGCAGAGCTTGAGAAATGATAGAGTTGGTTCTCAAAGAGCACTGCCTCTAATTTTTCACACAGGTAACTGTGCCCTGGAGGTGTCAGTGTCACGGAAAGAGTACTGACCAAATTAAAATACCTGGTATTTTAGGGTTCTCCCAGAGAAATAGAACCAATAAAACAAACAGAACATATATACATATGTATTCCATATATAAAATTGAATAAAAAGAATCAGGTCATGTGATCATGGAGACTGACAATTCCCAAAATCAGCAATCAGCCAGCTAGAGACCCAGGAGACCCAATAGTGTAGTTCCTGTCCAAATTCCAGCAGGTTCAAGAACCAGGAAGAGTTTATGTTTCATCTGAGTCCAAAGGCTGGAAGAAAAATGAAGTCCCAGTTCGAAGGCAGTCAGGCAGCAAGGGTTCCTCTTACTTAGTCTTTTGCTGCATTCAGGCCTTCAACTGATTGATGAGGCCCATCCCCATTGGGGAGGGCAATCTGCTGGACTCAGTCCACCAATCCACACATTCATGTCCTCCAGAAACACCCTCTCACACACACCCAGAATGTTTGACCACCTATATGGGCATCCTGTGGCCCTGTCGAACTGTCACATAAAATTAACCACCATAGGCCAGGTGGCTCACATTTGTAATCCCAGCACTTTTGAAGACCAAGGCAGGAGGACCGCTTGAGCCCAGGGAGCTCGAGACCAGCCTGGGAAACATGGGAACACCCCATCTGGACAGAAGGAAGAAAAAAAAATTAGTCAGGCATTACCATCACACTGGGTATTAAGTAAAAATATATACATGCATACATAAAAATAAACATAATAAAAAATCAGCCGGTCATGGTGTAGCCCTAGCTACGTAGAGGCTGAGGTGGGAGGGCCAGTTGAGCCTGGGAGGCTGCCGAGCTGTGACGGCGCCACTGCCCTCCAGCCCGCGTGACAGAGTGAGACCCTGTCTCGAACAAAAACAAACAGAACACCACACCTGGGTTCTAGTCCTGGTTACACTGAGATCTAGGTTATTCCTTAGGAAACTTGCTTTATCATTCTGGATCTGTGTCTGGCTTTAAAAATGAGACTCAATGCACCTGCCCTATTCAGCCCATCGAGGTACTGATGAGTTCAAATAACGTTTTGTACACAAAAGCCCCCGGAAAGTACAATGCATTCGATGTTTCCTGGCACCATCACAGCACTGTGTCTGGGAATATGCTAGCAGTGGATGCTTTAGAATACCCACTGAGTGTGGCTGCTGGTTCTGAAAAAGGGAAGCCCCCTAGAACTGGATGATTAGAGAATTTTGATACCCAGGGTGCCCACATTTCTACCTACATATGTAATTATTTGGGTGACCCATTTACAGTAAATCTCATTGCAACGAAGTCAATCTAATGGGAAGAAAAGAACAAAGCGTGAAACCATGGCCATTTGCTGAGCAAAGCTAGAGCATGGGTACTCACCACTTCATTAGAAAGCACACATTTGGGTAGAGTTACCATAAAAGCTTCCAACGTATGAACTGAGTTCGTCAGTTTACCGAGATCCCTTTGTTCTCTTTATAACGATCCCAGCTTGAGGGAATTCTCCAAGTCTGAATTTAGCTCATTCATGATAAAGTGCCCAATCTCAGAAGCCCCATAAGCATGGGCTAAAAATGATATAAAGTTATGCCAGAGCTCTAGGAATTCAAAATTCCAAGGGAATGAGGCTCAGCATGAGTGACAAAAACATCTCTGCCCCAAGGAAATCATCAGGTCACACCTGTGCCAGGTCTGCCCAAATAATACGGCCTCAAATTGACAGACACAGGATTCCAAGGAAGCACAACTCTCTCATCTTTGGCTTGTTCTAACAGAAGGAATAAAACTAAATGGAGCCGTCTGTTGTTTTAAGCTTCCCCTGCCAGTTGGCATCCTGATCTTGACAGGGATTAGAAATTCATGGCTCTCTACTCAATGGATGCCAGCAATCCTTGCATGACCTTGATTGACCAGCTTGGCAGTGAGATGCTGAAAGGGAGAAAATCCCCCAAAATATAAAAAGGTGATACCTTATCTTTCTTTTATTTTCTTGGAATAATTTAATTTTTAATTCTAAATTTTAATTCTCAATTGGAGGCACAGCTTGGGTTTAGGAAAATCTATATAAAATTCTGAAAAGAAAAGTTAAGAAATAACATGAAGTGAAGAAGGAATGTCCCAGGCTTTGATAGAAGCGGTTTCCTATTTATCTGATTAGGCTATGCGAACCTTGAATACCAGTTTCAAAAAGGCACCTTTTTAGTTTGCACAATCTCATTGAAAAGATAAATATGAGCACTGAGTGTTCATTGCCAGTAGACAAAGTAAAACAGTGTGGCCTTGTGGAAAGAAGCTTCTCCTGGGGTCATGGGGCCATCATGCTGGTATCACTTCTATGCAGGCTACAAATGTAAGCTAAGTATGCAATTTAACTATTTCACAGCTTTGTTTCAGTATCTATACAATGAGGGTTATAATGCTCATCTAATCTGTTTCTCAAGATAGAATCAGGCTTGAAAATTGTGTGTGTATTGCAGGGGTGCTGGCAGCGGAGGGAGGGGGTTCAAACACTAAGAGGGCTATGCAAATATCAGTGGTGGCTATTGCACTGTCACAATTCAGATCGATTATTAAGACAGAAAAGGCCCCTATAGACAGCAATCCGATGTCAGTATAGAAATTTTGGTCCCTGTTAGGTAGGAAGGTCAAATTCCAAATGTTCACAAAATTGGGATGAAGAATGAAGCAGCTCACTTCCAAGATGGCACCCAATGATTTTGTTCTCGGATATTCACGTCCTCATGTAGCGTCTGCTCACTCTGACTAGAGTTGGTCTATGTAACCAGTAAGATGGTGTAGAAACGATGGTGTGTAATTTCCAAGACTCCTCATAAAAGATATTACTGTTTCCAGCATGATCCCTCTTGGATCACTCAGTCTAAGGGAAGCCAGCTGCCATGTTGTGAGGATGCTCAAGCAGGTATGTGGAGTTCTACATGCTGAAAACTGTACCTTTTGCCAACAGCTACCACCATGATGCCAACCAAATGAGAGAGCCACCTGGAAGTAGATCTTCCAGCCTCAGTCAGGCCTTCAGATGATGGCAACCCTTGCTGATATCTTGACTGTAACCTCTGACAACCCTAAGCCAGAACAATGTAGCTAAGCCATCCTGGATTCTTGACTTATAAACTGTGATAGATAATAAATGTATATAATTATCTTAAGTCACTACATTTAGGGATAATTTGCTAAGACAGATTTAGTAATGGATATTATGAGCAGTGAAGTATTTCTACAGAGTAGGTAGTAAGACCCCAAAGTTCTGAAATAAAGACAATGTTCAGTTTAGTCCAGTTTCCATGCTGACTTTAGCTCTTTAATTGGACAATATATTTTGGGAGGTAGCAAGATAGAGAAACAATGAACATATAAATTCCAGATATTTCTACAATTGGGGCAATAGTATTGAAACGTCTAAGCTTTGACTATCTTTTTCTGAAATAGAAGAATGTCTGGTTTACTGGTCGTATTGGTTTACTGGTCTTATTAGTTTACTAGGGCTGCCATAACAAAGAGCCACTGACTGGGTAGGTTAAACAATAGGAATTTATTTGCTCACAGTTCCAGATGCTAGAAGACCAAGATCAAGGTGTCAGCAGGATTGGTTTCTCCTGAGGCCTCTCTCCTTGGCTTGTGGGTGGCCATCTGCTCCCCGAGTCTTCGCATAGTTTTCTTCCTATGTCTGTGCCCTAATCTCTTCTTTTAGCAACACCCATCATATTGAAATAGAGCCTGTTCCAATGAATTCATTTACCCTTAATTAACTCTTTTAAAACCTAATTGTAAATACAGTCACATTCTGAAGTACTGGGGTTAAGACTTTAACATGAATTTTGGGAAGAACCATAGCATTGGTCAACATGTCAGTCTATATTATTCCATCATAATACACCACCAGCCCTATATTTTTCTTTCCTTCCTTCCCTCCTTCATCCCTCCCTCCCTCCTTCATCCCTCTCTCCCTCCTTCATCCCTCCCTCCCTCTTCCTCCCTTTCTCCTTTCCCTCTTTCCTCTCTCCCTCCCTTACCTCCTTCTCATTCCCTTCCTTCCTTCTTCCCTCCCTCCTTCCTTCCTTCCTCTCCCTCCCTTCCTTCATACCTTCATTCCTTCTTTCTCTCCTTCCTTTCTCCCTCCCTCACTCCCTCCTTTCCTCCTTTCTTCTGTCCCTCCTTCCCTCCTTCCTCCCTCCCCCACTCCCTCCTTTCTTCCTCCCTTCCTTCCCTCTTTTTCTCCTTCCTTTCTCCCTCTTTCCCTTCCTCCTTCCTTCTTTCCTCCCTCTCTCCCTCCCTTTCTCTCTTCCTTCCCTCCTTCCTTCCTTCTTTCTTCCCTCCTTCTCTCCTTCCCTGTTTCCCTTTCTTTTTTCCTCCCTCTTTCCTTCCTTCCTCCCTCCTTCCTTTCTTCTTCCTTCCTTCTTCCCTTCCTCCCTTCCCTCCTTCCTTCCTCCTTCTCTCCGTCCTTCCCTCCCTCCTTCCCTCCCTCCTTCCTCCTTCTTCCTTCCTCTTTCCCTCCTTCCCTCCCTCCTTCCCTCCCTCCCTCTTCCTGGGATTCTTCCTCCCTTCTTCTCTCCCTTCCTCCCTTCTTCTCTCCCTTCCTCCCTTCTTCTCTCCCTTCCTCCCTTCCCTCCTTCCTTCCTCCTTCCCTTTCCTTCCTTTCTTTTTTTCTTTTTTTGAGACAGGGTTTCAATCTGTCACCCAGGCTAGAGTGTAGTGGTGCCATTAGGGCTCATTGTGGCCTCAACTTCCACAAGCTCAGGTGATCCTCCCATCTCAACCTCTGAGTAGCTGGGACCCTAGATGCACACCACCAATTCAGGATAATTTTTGTATTTTTTGTAGAGATGGATTTTCACCATGTTGCCCAGGCTGATCTTGAACTCCTGAGCTCAAATGATCTGCCCACCTCAGCCTCCGAAAGTGCTGGGATTAAAAATGTGCACCACCACGCCTGCTCACCAACAGCAATATTTTCTAAACTGGTCTGAAGTTACTATTTCTAGCATCTAGTAAATTTCCTAGAGAGCTGAGTGCTCCCACACCCTTAACCCATGTCACAAAGGGACATTATGCCCAATGCAAAGTGCTATTCCCAGCCAATACGAAGACATATTTTTCAACTATGCACTGAGGTATTTCTTAGGCATGGAATATTCTTTATCCTTAGCAAAGTTTTCCTTCATTACATGCTTACAAGCATTATTAGTGACAATCCATTTTTTTCTCTAATTATCCCCAAAGTGAGCTTGTCCTTCCTTGGACATAAATCAGATTCAGAATCCTCTCTCTGATTCCTAACAATATCATTAATCAGGATGGTCTTTTTAAAAATCCATGTTTAGATTTGTTTACTTTCATTTTTCTAAGGGATTATATATTTTCTTCCCAAATTTACATTTAGTTCAACCAGGAACACTCAGTCAAGGCGCTAGCCAGCCTTGCTATTTAGAGTTATGGCCTGGCCATGACGCCTTCTGATACCATTCAACACATCCATTCTATTCTTTGCCAGTGTGATTCTAATAACAATGATTTTAAAACAGAAAGGGGGCCTAGGTCCCCATCCCTATAGAAGTCATAAGGCTGAGTTCATCAAATATTTCAGACTCTTTAACCAGGCATGGTGGTGCACGCCTGTAGTCCCAGCTACTTGGGAAGCTGAGGCAGGAGAATTGCTTGAACCTGGGAAGTGGAGGTTGCAGTGAGCTGAGATCATGCCATTGCATTCCAGCCTGGGCGACAAGAGTGAAACTCTGTCTCAAACGAACAAAACAAATACACAAAAACAAAACAAATATACACACACACATACATACATATACATATATATGTGTGTATATATATATATATATATATATATATATATTTCAGACTCTTCTTCAGACATATGGTAGCACTGTACTTTCCCCTTGGGTTGGGTCGGGCATTCAGGTCTGGCCAATGGGCTGTGAAAGGAAATAATGACTTTCCCTCTTCTATGGTGACCAGCAGTATTGGGGCTAGTCAGCCTTAGTTCTGGAGCAACTATGACAAGGAATCATGAGTGAGAATTAAACCTTGGTCGTTTCAAGACATTGTGATTGGAGGGATTACTTGTTACTGCAGCATAACATTGACTTATATAATGTATCCTGACTGATAACAATCCCTTTTGTCTCATGAGGCTGCTTTGCTCCAGTGAAATTATTCCTTCCTTCCAAGGGCCACTTCTGCATGTCGAGAGGTATTGAAGGGGGTGACTTTAAAGGATTACAAAATCTCTAAACTCCTCCTCCATGACAATAAGCACCTTATATTTGCATAATTAAGAGGGGCCAAATCCAAGCTCACTAGATCTTGAACAAAGAACCCTGAGCAAGGTGGTTGGTAGTGTCTACCTGGTCTACCCAGACATGGGAGCAAGCTACCTCGGCCTCGCCCTTCACACACCACTAGAGCCATGGTTGAGCTGGTGGAGACAAAGGTTAGAAACCACTGTTTTAATGGTTGCAATGACACCGTCTAGATAACTCATCAGGCCTTCTGGAATTATGGCCTTAACTTTGGGAGTCACAAACATTTCATGGTGATAATCTACTCTCACCTGAAGCATCTTATGTGTGGGAAGGACTGCTGGAGGGTGAAGCCCTCGGAGGTGCTGCAGGGAGCAGGGAAGGATGAGCAAGCAGCCCCCAGAGTTTTGTCCTTAGCAGCTTTGCAGAGTAGAGAAGAAAGAATATAGGACTAGCAATTGCTGCCTGGTGCCTAGTTTCAATGGTGAGGGTATTACACATGCTAAAGGAGTAAAATGTGATCTCCTTCCCCCAATTTTTTTTTTTTTAGATGGAGTCTTGCTCTGTTTTCAGGCTGGAGCACGGTGGCATGATCTCAGCTCACTGCAACCTCCTGGGTTCAAGAGATTCTTCTGCCTCAACCTCCTGAGTAGTTGGGACTACAGGCATGTGCCACCACGCCCAGCTAATTTTTGTATTTTTAGTAGAGATAGGTTTTCACCATGTTGGCCAAGATGGTCTTAATCTCTTGACCTCAGGTGATCTGCCTGCCTTAGCCTCCCAAAGTGCTGATATTACAGGCATGAGCCACTGCGCCCGGCCTTCTTGCCCCAGATATTTTAAGAAAGGTAGCATAGTGTGGTGGTTAAAAGCACAAGTTCTAGACTGTTGGCTTTCAAATCCTAATTCCACCACGAACTGGCTATGTGACTTTGGGCAAGTTAGGATGAAGAAGGAGGTTGGAATGAACTAGCACATAGGAAGCATAGGAATGCTGGCACAGAAAGAGGGCCATGTTGAAGCGTTTATGGAAACGGCGATGTCTGCGTTTCAACAGCCACAGGGACACTGTCTGCATATAAAATTGACCTATTTGGGACCTTTGCCTTTAGGGGCAAAAAAGGGAGTTATCATAGAGTACTTCATAGGCATGGTTCTTGGAGCGACACACATGGTATTTGATCATAAAGATTCCGGAGTTAGGCAAGTCAGCTGAGTCCCTGTCTGTTGGTAGGAGCTGAAGCTGGAGCTACAAGCTGGCTGTTTCTCCCCAGGCTGTTGCTTGATTGAAGAGGCTTTCAGCCTTTTTTTTCGGAATCTGAACATGTTGGGGGATTGTGTGGTTTTGTTTTCAGGCTTTCCTTAGCAGCTGTGTAGAAAATCCTTTTTAATGGGAGTAAATGTGGCTGTGCCCAAACCACCCCGCATCTCTTGGCCAGTGCACAAGCACCCTGGGTGGTCTCTGCAGTGGCCAGCAGCCACTGTGGAAGCGGACTGGAGCAAGAACTTGGCCCCGGCCCTGACTCCTCTGCTCTGGTTTGGCTGGTTTAGCCCTGGACCTGCCCAGTGGCCATGTCTGGGATGGAGGTTAACAGGCAAGAACAACTTCAGGTCAGGCTGATCCTAGGAGGTTCAACCAGCCCCAGGCTAAACCCCTGAGGGAAGATCGGGGTGAGCTTTAAAGCACAAATTCTACTCTCCTGTGCTTGGAAAGTTGAAAACAAACCACTGTGGTCCTGGGTTCAATCCATGGATTCCCCACTTACCTAATCTTGGACATAATGTTTAACTTCCCCAAGCCATTACTCTCATGTGTAGATAGAACGGATGTGATATTAAGACTTACCTCCAAAGAATTGTTTCAGGGGTGAGCAGACATACTGCACTGGAATTAGCATGTATACAGGAAGTGCTGGACAAATGTTCATTAGCACTGTTATCCTAACTACCCACCGCGCCCCCGACCCACTGCAATAGTATCCTGTCAACACCTGTTCCTGCTCCTATTACTTCTCTTGTCTAGCAATGTCTTCTTCCTCTCCACGATACACATATAACTCCTGCTCCTGATCAGTGCTCACGTCAGGGCAGTGGCGGGGAAAGGGCCCATCCCGGAGCCACCTGGAAAGCGTTTGTATTTGTTTGCTCCAGCTGCCATAGCAAAGAACCGTGAACTGGCTCCTTGGGCCAGACAAGAGAAGGCAGAGAAGGGAATGAAGGATGGAAAGAAAAACCAAATCTGGATTCCAGGGAAACCTTGTTGGCCTGAAATCTTCTCCACATCAGCTGCTAGGCAGAGCTGCCTGCTGACTGCGCCCCAGCTGCCATCCACGTTCAAAGGCCCCTGCTTACTCTCGTGGAGCGCAAACAGGATGCTGAGACATTCCTAGGGGGCTGAAGTAGCCTTTTTTTCTTTATTTTTATTTTTTGCTTTTTTGACACAGAGTCTCACTCTGTCACCCAGACTGGAGTGCAGTGGCATGATTTTGGCGGCTCACTGCAGCCTCCACCTTCTGGACTCAAGTGATTCTTCTGCCTCAGCCTCCTGATTAGCTGGGACTACAGGTATGCACCACCATGCCCAGCTAGTTTTTGTATTTTTAGTAGAGACAGGGTTTCGCCATGTTACCCAGGCTGGTCTCGAACTCCTGAGCTTAAGCAATTCGCCTGCCTCAGCCTCCCAAAAGTGCTGGGATTACAGGTGTGAGCCACTGCACCCTGCTGAAGTAGCCTTTTTTTTTCTGACATCGAACATGGCACTTCCAACCCTCACTTTCAGGGAAGTCTTCCTTGGCCAGTCCTCAGGCAGCAGAGCACCGCATTCAGACTGCAGTCTGCGGAGACTGTAGGGGGGTGATCCCATAAGCGCCGAGGCAGGAGCGAATTATTTGTATTTCCATATAAATAATGAAGAAGAAAGTAACTAGAAATAGAACCATAGTAGTTATTAGTTATTCATATGTGATCTTAGTTATTAATAGGTGATCTTAATTCTTTTACTAACGCTTCTCAGGTCAGAAGTGTGAACCTGGGGTGACACTGTGAAATGAATGACACTAAGGCAAGATGCTCTAAGCCGTCTGTCACACCCACATAAGGGCTGCTGGAGGGTGCCTCGGCTGTGCGGCAGCGCCAGCGCTGGGAAAGTACCCGCTGTTTAGCCAGCTCGGGAAGAAGACGTCCAGAATAGCTGAGATGTCTCCTTCCCTGGAGGAGTTAGGAGAAAACTCGGCTTCTCCAAGCTCTTGTGGTAAGGCCTGACGGCGGTCAGATACACCCGCAGCATCCGGGGGCTTAAGTGTCTCTATGAGATGCTGTGCTTCAGTGGTCACATTCCATGTCTGCTCTTATGTTCTGCTTCTGCACCTGGTTCCTTTTTTTTAGAAAAAAGATAATCAGTAATAGTAATATAAATCTTTATGCTGTAGTTCTTTTTGATAAGTATGGAGGAAGTACTGATGCATTATGCTCCTTACCTCACTTCAGGTGCCAGAAATTCCTGAGCCCCTACCTGAAAGACATGTGATGTACTTGACCCTATCACTGCCATGCCCTATCTACCCTGCCCCCAGTCTCCGACCACCAAGACCACGCCCTACCTACTCTGCCCCCAGATTTACAACTCAATAAAAGTGAGAGCATCCCAGCGATGGGGCCACTGCTGGTCTCCGCGATTTGGGTAGCAGTGGACCCCTGGGCCCAAACTCTTTTCTCTATCTCTGTGTCTTGTGTCTTTTATTTCTACAATTTCTCACCTCTGCACCAGCTGGAGGCGGGAGGCTCACAGAACCCTGTAGGGCTGGACCCTATAAGAGACCATGGTGTGAACCCAGAAAATCTCAGACAGATCTCAGTTAATTTAGAAAGTTTAGTTTGCCAAGGTTAAAGACATGCCCCTGACCCAGCCTCAGGAAGTCCTGACAACATGTGCCCAAGGTGGTTGGGGCACAGCTGAGTTTTGTACGTTTTAGGGAGACAAGAGACATCAATCAATATATGTAAGAAGAAAATTGGTGCCTCGTGGTAGCTTATGCCTGTAATCCTGTCACTTTGGGAGGCTGAGGCGGGTGGATCATGAGGTCAGGAGATTGAGACCATCTTGGCCAACATGGTGAAACCCCATCTCTACTAAAATACAAAAAACTAGCAGGGCGTAGTGACGCACACCTGTAGTCCCAGCTACTCGGGAGGCTGAGGCAGGGGAATGGCTTGAACCCAGGAGGTGGAGGTTGCAGTGAGCTGAGATCGTTCCACTGCACTCCAGCCTGGTGACAGAGCAATACTTCGTCTTAAAAAAAAAAAAGGATATTGGTTCTGTCTGGAAAGGCAGGACAACTTGAAGCAAAGGCAGGAAGACTTGAAGCAGGGAGGGGGCTTCCAGGTCATAGTTAGGTGAGGCACAAATGGCTGTGTTCTTTTGAGTTTCTGATTCCCCTTTCCAAAGGAGGCAATCAGATACACATCTGTGTCAGCGTGTACAGGGGTGACTTTGAATAGAATGGGAGGCAGGTTGGTCCTAAGGAGTTCCCAGCCTGACTTTTCCCTTTAGCTTAGTGATTTGGGGGCCCTAAGATTTTTTTCCTTTCACAGTGAGAAACCAGCCATTCACATGCTATCCATGCTTTTGGGATATGTGGGGTGTGTGTGTGTGTGTGTGTGTGTGTGTGTGTGTGTGTGTGTGTAACGTGTGATGTGTGTGTGTGGGGGTCTGTGTGTTTACGGGATAGAAACTGAAACATGTTTGTGATGAGCATTAGTTCTGATTCTTATGTGATGAATCAGATAATGAATCACATGTATATGGTATTAGTTCTGATTCTTGCTTTCAGCTACATAAATGTTTATGGTGGTCTTGCTCTGTGCAGGCCATGCTTCCAGAATTAGCAGTCTAAAATACAGAATTTTCTGCATGATTTGGCCCCTTCGTTTGTTTTTATTGGGGGTCTGGCTGAACCTAGAGGTCAGAAATTCTGCCCTTCATCCCCACCACTTGGCGTTCTGGTTTCAGCTGATGGATATTGTTAGTTTTTCTATGCTGGTTGTGTTTGGATGAAGCCCCTGGTTAGTGCACACCTGTGGCTCTGCTGTCTTGCCCCAGTTTCGGGTTTGTCCTGCACCGTAGTGTGAGCAGCTGCTACAGGGCAAGTGCAGCTTCTTCTTGTGCTGAACAAGAGGGTTTTATAAATGCATACTCTCTCAGGGGTAAAATACAGAATGTAAAGACTCCTCCTGAGAGTCACTCCATTACCCACAGGGTGGGGTCCAAACTACTTACAGCATTCAGGAGCCTTTCATGATCTGACCACAGCCTCCTAGTCCAGCGCCATCCACCACCACTGCCTCCGGTGAACTACAAACCCCGGGACATCACACTCCTGCCTTCGAGGAGCTCAGAGCTGGTGTGGACGGAGCCCCAGAGTGCCTTACAGAGCCAGTAACAACGACATGCACTCATGCACTCAGAGACGCCTGTGGAGGTGGTGGAATGCGGGGCAGTGCAGCCGGCTTGCAGGTGGGATGCTCTTGCTCCACGCCCATCCTTCTTGTCCTCGTTGTCATCTGCTTCCTTTCTCAAAAAGGGCCCGCCCCTCCTCCCTGCCCACCCGGCCTGAACCGCAGCAGTCACAGGTCTCCTTTGGAAGGCGAAGATGTCTCTCAGTGACACACCACACAGTGTGTCCACGCAGAACAGGTCCTCACGTCCCCTCAGCCCAGTGACCACACACTCCTGCCCTCCGCAGGCCTCCACTGGTGCAGACTGGCCAGGTTTGTGTGGAGTGGGAGAGACAGCCCACGAATGGAGATACCCACAAGATGCAGGCTGAGCGTGGCAGGGCCCCTGGCCTCCAGTTTGGTTTTGTATATTGTTTTGGAAGGGAAGATTCTGATTCTCAGCTTCCCAGTTCGGACCAGAGGACTTTTTCCATGTATTCACAGAGGGTCCATCTCTCAGCCACAGACTAAAATTACAAATTCCACAAGACTGTTGTCCAAGCCAGAATGACATTTTATTAAATTTTTTAAATTTAAACTTCATTTCTTACTTTTTATTTTTTCCCCACACTATGCTGATATAGAGAATGACAGTTTATTACTTTATGCTGGATATTAGTTATGAGTGATATTAGTTAAGGTAACTTTGGCCACTGTAACAATCCAGAATTTTTTTTTCTTCCTTTTTTTTTCCTGTGTACTGTAGTTAACATTGCTTCTGCCCTGTGGGCAGTGTTCCTGCTCCCTCCAAGCAGTGACTCAGGAATCCACGCACATTCCACCTTGCGGCTCCCCAGCCTCTGCCTGTGGCTTCCAACATCACCTCAGGGACTGTCCCCAAGCCAGCCAGCCAGAGGGGAAAGAGCAGGAGAGATGGCAGGGAGGGTTTTAGGCCTCATATGAGTTGCTAGGGCTGCTGTATCAAACTGCCGCCAGAGCACTTGGGTGGCTTAAGATAACAAAAGTGTACTCGCTCACAGTGCTGGAAGCCAGAAGTCCAAGTTGCTTCCTGCTGGAGGTTCTAAGGAGGAGGCCATCCCAGGCCTGGGGGCCACTGGCCATCCTTGGCACTCCTTGGCTCTTGCCTCCGCTTTGGTCTTAGCATGGCCCTCTCCCCTATGTGTCTGTGTCTTCTTCTCCTTTGCTGTCTAAGGACACCTGTCATTGGCTTTAGGGCCCACCCAAATCCAGGATGTCATCTCGAGATCGTTACCTTAACTATACCTGCAAAGGCCCTTATTCCAAATGAGGTCACCTGCTAAGGCTCTGGTGGACATGAATTTTGAAGGGAATGTGATTCAGCCTGCTGCATGGGGCACAGCTAAAGATGGTACAGCTCTTATGCCTACTTTCCATGGGCCAGAATGGCCATACCTAACTCTAGGAGACACTGGAAAATGTCACCTAGCTGTGCCCAGAAGGATGAAGAAGCCAATTTGGGGAAGAGCTGCCTGGCTCTGCCACATGGAAGAGAGTTCTTACCCAGGCCAGGAAGCTCGGGCCTCCAGGGGGAGGAGTGATTCTTCCCTAGGCAGAGCTGGATGTATACTGACAACTGATATCCGTTGCCCTTTGTCGGTGGCAAGCACTGACTGCTCTGCCTGCAGACATTTTCTATGAGATACAGAACTTCAAGGTCGGTTCCGCATGCTTGATGTGTGCTGACATAGCCGGTTCCACCACTTGCCCTTTGGGTGAGATTGGGAAGGCTTCCTGACCCCTGTTAGGCAATCTCCCCCAGTGACTTGTTATACCTCATTCCTGATGCTCCCTTCCAGGTGTCAGCAAGCTCCCGGTGACCTCTTCTGCCATCTTACTCCCTTGGAATGGGGTGAGATCCTGCCAGGTTGGTGACTTTGGAAGACAGACGGCAACTTCTTCCTCTTTGCTTTCCCTTAGTTCTAGTTTCCAACAAGGAATGCAAGTTATGCTTTGCTCCTCCAGCTGGGTGGGCAAGCCTGCCTGATTTGGGGGTTCAAAATTAGGAAGCTCATTTACCTGCAAATACAAGCCAGATTTATTTTCCAGTATCAGCGTAATAAAGGCAATAGTTTTGACCCCAAATGGCTGTACTGTTTTATCTTATTGCTCATTTAGTTTAGCTGAGCAGAGATGTGCTATTTGTTGAGAGTTAAAAGTCCCTAACTCCTCTGTTATACTCCTTTTAACTTCCTTCTACACTTAATTAAATTCATACTTATTTTTAAGGGCCTTGCACAGTGCCTGAAACATAGTAGGTGTTTGTTAAATGAATGAATGAAAACTGGGAAAATTATATATATATATTTGTAGAGGTGTTTTATATATATATATATATATATATATATATATATATATATATATATAACACTCCACAAAAACCTGCAAAAATATGACACTAAAAACTCCTAATTTTCTGGACTATAATTTAGCAGTATTTATCAAGAACCTGAAAAATGTTTATATTTCAATTTGGGAATTCTACTTCTAGGAATTTATATGAAGTAAATACAATAGATACATGCCAAGAGTTATGTTCAGGATCTTGGCCACATTATTATTTAAAATAGCAAATGTTGAGACAACCTAAGTATTTCTTATCAATCGCATTTCATTGTTACAAACAAGAGAAACTCAGTCCAGGTATTTTAAGTTAAAAAGAGAAAGGGAGAATTTATTAAAGGACACTAGATAGCTCACAGAATCTCCAGGAAATCAACACTCAGGTTCAAACTGCAGCATATCTAATGAAGATACCTGCTGCTGCCCCAGGAGCAAACACCACAGCTGATTCCGCCAGCATTACAGCAGCTGAATGGCAGGTTCTGGGACCTGATGGAGCAGCCACCCCTCCCCAGTCCTCACGGGACTGGAGGCCTTTAGACCTCTGCTTCTTCACACTATCTTCCCGTTCAAATGTGGGTAGAATCATCTCATTAGTAAAGACTAGTCCATGTGACCACATTCTAGCTGCAGGGGAGCCAGGGAAAGTGAGTCTTACTGTCATCTTTCTTCATGGGAGGATGGAAGTTCTATTTCATTGGGTGAGGGAGTCTCCAAACATAGGAAAAGGGTTCAGAAACAACGTATACAAAGTTGCCTATAAGAATGACAAACACCCACTACAGTATCCAAACCTCAGAACACTGCTAAGTAAATGACACTGACAGCACATTCAAAGGATGCAATACTATGGGAGTCTACAGAATTCATGCTTTAGAAAGCATGATGACCTGAGGAAATGATCACGATATAGTAAATTTTTAAAAATTGAATTATAAAATAGTATGATCCCAGATATATAGATCTTGAGATGGAGTCTCACTGTGTCACCCAGGCTGGAGTGCAATGGCTCACTGCAACCTCTGCTTCCCGGGTTCAAGCAATTCTCAGACCACAGCCTCCTGAGTAGCTAGGATTACAGGTGTGCACTGCCATGCCCAGTTAATTTTTGTATTTTTAGTAGAGACAGGGTTTCACCATGTTGGCCAGGCTGGTCTTGAACTCCTGACCTCAGGTGATCCACCTGCCTTGGCCTCCCAAAGTGCTAGAATTACAGGCATGAATGACCATGCCTGACCTCAGATGTCTTTAAAAATTCTGTGTATATAAGAAATGGAATTACAATAGACAGCAGAATGTTCGTAGAAGGACTCCGGGTGGAGGGATCATTAGTGATGTTTTTCTATTGTATACTTTTCTAGGATTTCCAAATTTTCTAAATGTGCATGTATTTTTTATAATTAGAAAACAATTATGCAAAGATTTTTAAGAGACTACAAGTGAGTAAAACAGAAATGTTAAGCGAAATGTCTTAATAACAAGCTCTTCAGGAACACATCTGCACTGCACTTGAAGGAAGAAATTGATAGCAGATCACTTTATTAAAACCTCAGACTTCACTCCAGATCTGTGAGAGCTTAGGTGACATGGTCAAAGCCAACTTAGACTTTCCTTCATTTTCCATAACTATTGTCTTGTCAACCTCACTTAGAGGGTATCTTACATAGGAATAGGCCTGAGGGACAGGACAGGCTTGGAGGCACCATTCTGCACCTTCTCCACCTCGGGAAGCATGAAGGCAGGGACACACTGACTGTAAATAGCCTGTGTGGCCTTGGTGGGGGGGGCAGCATGGGTGGTTTTAGTGCCAGGGTTTGGCTGTGGAATGGTGGCACCATTCAAGTGGAATGCAGGTGGAAATAAATGAATCGGTCCAAGATATTTTTCAACTAGGGAGATGTTGGTGTGAGAAAGAAAAATATCGAGGCTCCAGGAGCTTAAAAGACAGGAAAAAAAATTGTGACAACTAAAAGTGTTTTTAAAAAACAGCTAAAAGCAAACATGGGGCAAAACTCAAAATTAGCATAAGAATATGCAGCCAGGCCAGTCGAGGTGGCTCACGCCTGTAATCCCAGCACTTTGGGAGGCCAAGGTGGGTGAATCACCTGAGGTCAGGAGTTTGAGACCAGCCTAGCTGACATGGTGAAACCCTGTCTCTACTAAAAATGCAAAAATTAGCCGGGCATGGTGGTGGGTACCTGTAATCCCAGCCACTCGGGAGAATCCCAGCCACTTGGGGGGCTGAGGCAGGAGAATCGCTTGAACCCGGGAGATGGAGGCTGCAGTGAACTGAGATTATGCAACTCCACTCCAGCTTGGGTGACAGAGCAAGACTCTGTATAAAAAAAAAAAAAAAAAAAAAAGAATATGCTACCAAAGGTTACTACTGGCACTGAAGAGAAGGAGGAAAGAAGACGCTTGTTGAGAATCACCAACATGCCAGACAGTGGACTTAGGGTTTTAAGGCATATTTATTTCCTTTCAGCAGGTTAATTACTCTGAAGGGGGGTCCCAATGCAACTAAGGTCAAGGGCCTGAGGGATTCAGGCACCATTTTCCTTTCTTGGACTTCCAAATTGTCACCAATAAAATTACTCATTTTACTGGTGAGTTAAAAAGTTCTGTTCACTTTGATCAGAGGTGCTTATTAAAATGCCAATTCCCAGACACACTGAATCTACAGAATTCTCTGGGGAGGATCTGGGGACCTGCTTTGTAAATAGGCACTCCTGGCTGAGCTGTAAACACAATCACATCTGAGAGCCGTGTGGCCTGCGGCCTTCCCCCAGGTCTGTCCAAGGTCTGAGCAAAGGTGCCAACTTAGACTTTGGTCCTGGGGCTGACTCTGCCACTCAGACATGTGACCTTGAGGCCTGGCTCTGCTTCTCGGTGCCGTCAGATGGGGTAATAATGCCCTGTCCTTTCCTGCAAGGCAGCCGGGAAGACAAAATGAGATAACAGAGACAACAGAAATGAAGGCGTGCTGAACGGAAACTGATCTCTGCAAATGTGAGGTAGCAAGGCCGATTGGATAACTTCATCAACTTGGGAGGATCTCAGGTCAGTGTTTTGGGGGCAGGCCAGGTAAAATCATGGGAGAAGTAGGAAAGGCCTCCGAGGCAGGAAGCCAGGGCGTGAGAGGGTGTGGCCACAGGCTGTCCTTGCTTTGACAAGCTACAGCCAGCCCAGGAAGGGCAAATGGTCCTCTTGGAAAGGCTGGATGGCATCTTTGTGTGGTTTCACTGGGGCGAAACTGCCAAGAGTTCCTGTGGCCTGTTTGGGGGCTGGCCCCAGCACCACCCTCCTGGCAAGAGGTAGCATGGGTGTCTGCAAGGCCGAGGTTGGCTCCTACTGTGGCAAATTCCAATCCTGAGGGCCAAGCTTGGTTGGTCTGGCAGTTTGCTGGAGAGAAAAGTGTCTGACTTCGGGGTGGCCTTGCTGGGCTTTGGCCAAAGCTGGGGCTGTGCAGATGTGGCTGAGCCACAGTGCAGGGCAAAGGGAGGGGAAAGAGCAGACAGATGCCTGGCCCCAAGTAAGAGCCCCAGAGGCCTTGCCCTGGCCCATGCAGGCCAGAGCCCTCCAGGAGCCCCTTCCTCTATGAAACCCTCCACCACCACCCCAAACGATGGCGAAGTAGCCTCTGATATCCATTCATTCAGTCATTGCCCACCACTTACCACTCAGAGACCCCGGGCCAGGCTCTAGAAGACCACAGAGGACAGCACACCATTCCCCCTTCCAAAGGAAAGATGTGTATTGCTTTTAGTTTAGTGGGTCTCACCCTTGGGTTTGTATGGAAATCCCTGGAGAGCATGTTTAAAAGGCTGATTCAGTTGGGCTCAGTGGCTCATGCCTGTAATCCCAGCACTTTGGGTGGGTGAGGTGGGTGGATCATTTGAAGTCAGGAGTTTGAGACCAGCCTGGCCTACATGGCAAAACTCCGTCTCTACTAAAAATACAAACAGGAGACGGGCATGGTGGGTCACACCTGTAATCCCAGCTACTTGGGAGGCTGAGGCACAAGAATCACTTGAACCCAGGAGGTGGAGGTTGCAGTGAGCTTAGATTGCGCCACTGCACTCCAGCCTGGGCAACAGAGTAAGACTCTGTCTCAAGAAAAAAAAAAAAAAAGCTGATTCCTGAGCCCTCCTTTGGGAGCTTCTGATTCAGCAGGGAGGAACACTGCTCTGGCCTCAAACCCTTTGGAGAAGAACTTGGTGGGATGCAGCCTCTGAGAATGTCCATGCTTCAACGGTGACCACCCGGGGTGTCAGGTTTGGAGTGGGGAGGAGAGGGTGCCCCCTGATGAATGAGTGGGGTTACTGGGAGTGGGGGAGGCAGTTTCTCTGAGTGGGGTTACCCGCTTTCCTCCAGTACAGCTGCTTTGCCACCAGCCTGCCACCTTCCTGGATGTGCTGGTTTTCAGCGCCCAGCGAGGTGAGATGTTTTGCCTGGCAGGACAGCTCCCTCAGGCTGGAGTTCCCATGCTGTAATTGTCTGCAGCCGGCTCTGGCAGTGAACTCTGCACCTGCACATCCTCTGCTTCCTCACCATACTTTCTTTCTTTCTTTCTTTTTTCCTTGAGACAAAGTCTTTCTCTGTCACCCAGGCTGGAGTGCATTGGCACAATCTTGGCTCAGTACAACCTCCACCTCCCAGGTTCAAGTGATTCTCCTGCCTCAGCCTCCTGAGTAGCTGGGATTACAGACACGTGCCACTATGCCTGGCTATCCTCATAGTACTTTCTTGATTCCACTCAGATATCTGTACCACACTTTGCTGTGTGCAGCTGGTGTTTATATACTGACTACAGCTCCTCCGGGAGAGAAGGTGCAAGGTCTAAGGCTGAGCATCCACTGCAGACTGTCTGTGGAGTTAACATTATGTAATTGAAAAAGCAAACCTGATGCACTTCCAGACATTCACCCAAAAGAATTGAAAACAGGGATTCAAACAGTTATTTGTACACCCATGTTCATAGCAGCATTATTTACAATGGCCCAAAGGTGGAAGCAACCCAACTGACCATGATTGATAAATAGATAAACGAAATGTGGTCTATGCATACAATGGAGGCCAGTGTGGTGGCACATGCCTGTAATCTCAGCACTTTGGGAGGCCAAGGTGGGAGGATGGCTTGAGCTCAGGGGTTCGAGACCAGCCTGGGCAACAAAGTGAGACCTCATATCTAATATATACATATATATATATTTCATACAGTGGAATATTATTTAGCTTCAAAAAAGAAGGAAATTCTGACACGTGCTACAACATGGATGAACCATGAAATCATGCTCAATGCAATAAACCTGTCACAAAAGGACAAATACTGTGATTCCACTTACATGGCATAACTAGAGTAGTCAAATTCATAGAGACAGAAAGCAGAATGGTGGCTGCCAGGGGCTGTGGGGAGGGGAAATGAAAAGTTTTTGTTTAATGGGTAGAGTTTCAGTTCGGAAGCTAAAAAAAATCTTGAAATGGATAGTGGTTTTGGTTGCATAACAACACGAATGTATTTAATGCCACGGAATTGTACACTTAAAATGATTAAAATGGAAAATTATGTATATTTTATTCCAAAAAAAGAAAAGCAAAAAAGGAAATAGCTTAGGCATTTTTGAAAGTGTCTTTCTATGTTCAGCCCAAACCAGCATCTTGTCACAGTAATGCTTGAGGTTTAAATGTCGAGGCCTTGGAGAAACAGATTGTTATGGAGGAGAAGAGAATGTAGACACATGAGAACCCACTTCAGCTGCTTCCTGGAGACATGGATAACAGGCTGCAATGTCCATTCACAGAAAACAGAAAAAGAGGTGAGCTAAAATTGATGCAGATACACACACACGCGCACGCGTAGGTATATATATATATTTTTTTATTTTTTGAGACACGGTCTCACGCTGTCACTCAGACTGGAGTACAATGGTGCATTCAGGGCTCACTGCAGCCTTGACCTCAAGGGCTCAAGTGATCCTCCCACCTCAGCCTCCCAAATAGCTGGAACCATAGAGGCAAACCACCATGCTCAGCTAATTTTTTAGTTTTGTTAGGGACAGGATCTTGCCATTTTACTCAAGCTGATTTGAACTCCTGAGCTCAACCAATCCTTCTACCTTAGCCCTCTAAACTGTTGAGATTATAGCCATAAGCCACCATGCTGAGCCCTGATACATATATTTCTGCCAGTATACATATATACAGATATATATATATATATATATTTCCTTTAACTACTGGAAAAATCAGTGGTTATCAAAGACTCAGCGTATCTATTGACATAAAGACCAGAGTGGCCATCTTTCGGGGGGCATCCTGGCCCTGGTAGCCTTGCTGGAGTCCATGGGGCGGTGTCCATCCTCAATTACCCTGTTGCTCAGCCCACCCGCCTCTTTCCAAAGAAAGCAGTGAGCTGCAAAGATCTTCCCCTGCTCTTCCACCCACCTTGGTGTCACAGGAAAGACCAAGCTTTTGAACTCAACATGGTAGGCATGGAGAGCACTCACTAGAATGTGTTTTAAAGAAACATAGGCACCATTTCTTGACTTCTTGCTGACCTCTCAGGGAGGGCTTTGGCTGCCAGAGAGTTTTGTGGGCTTTAATAGACTTTTGATGTAGCTTTGGCTTCCATAGCGGCCTGGCTATTTTTAGAAGGAGATCCCTGTTCTAGATCTGAAAGGTAATTAATGCTCCTGTCTCTAGTAAAAATACAAAATTTTTGGATTTGTATTTGAAATACAAATTTTTGGAACTCTGTCTCTACTAAAAACAAAAATTAGCCAGGCATGATGGCTGGCACCTGTAATCCCAGCTACTCAGGAGGCTGAGGTACAAGAATCACTTGAACCTGGGAGGCGGAGGTTGCAATGAGCCAAGATCATGCCACTGCACTGCACTCCAGCCTGGATGAAAAAAGCGAGACTTCATCTTGAAAAAACAAAAACAAAAAAAATCCAATCCTCCTTGCTTTACTTATGTGGCCACTGGGGCCCAGAGGCAGGACCTGCCCTCACCAAGGCAAGGAGCTTCTGGAAGGCAGCACTTGGTCTGAAGCTCTTTATACCCTGGCCAGTGTCCCAGACGTGGCTGTCACACAGGACAGGCATGAAAAATTCAGAGGCAGCCAGGCACGGTGACTCACACCTGTAATCCCAGCACTTCGGGGGGCTGAGGCGGGAGGATCATTTGAGCCTAGGAGTTTGAGACCAGCCTGGGCCACATAGTGAGACCTGTCTCTACAAAAAAAAAATATTTTAAAAAATTAGCCGAGCATGGTGGTACATGCCTGTAGTCCCAGATACTCAGGTGGCTGAGGTGGGAGGATGGTTTGAGCCTGGGAGGTCGAGGCTTCAGGGAACCGTGTTGGCAACACAGCATTCCAGCCCGGGTGACAGAGGGAGACCCTGTCTCAGAAACAAAACAAAAACCTCAGATGCCACAAGGAAGTCCCGTGCCCCCTGTTGTATGAGTTCTGCGGTGGAATGGTGTGCTGCGGACGTCAGGTTGGGGTGAGGTGGCCTGGAGACCTCTCAGCCCCAGGGCAGGGCAGGGCAGCAGGCAGAGAGCCACTCCCAGGGCCTTCCCTGGAGCCCAGCGCTGCCCACACTGGGGCTGTGAAGCTGGGCAAGGAGAAACTGGTGTAAAACCTAATGAGCCTCAGAACATCACAGTTCCGCAGACAGACCTCGAGCCATTTGCAAAGTTCCTGAAGCAGAGTGGGATCACCCTGGAATATGCCCCGACACCTGTGGAGGTCCCCGGGGAGCGTTCAGCTAAATGACCTCTGCCGCTCTGAGGCTCTGCAGCACCGTTGCAAGAACACGTGTCAGCTGTGGCCCTGCTGCTGAAGTGGCAGAGGCTGGCAATGAATAGCTTCAGGAGATGAGCAAAGCAGAGACCTTCCTGCAACCCAAAATAGAAAGCAAATGCGTACTGAGAGCAGAGTGGGAGGTGTTCTGAAGACGTGTTCCTGCAGTGCCCGGAACCCTCACTGCGGCAGATCAGCCCCATGGCCAGCCGCTCGGGCTTGAGAAAGATGTGGACCAGCATGGTTCTGTAACCAGAGCCAGAAGGACAAATGATCAAGCCAGGACTATTCACAGCAAGGAGATTTTGAAGTCGCTGAGTCCCCTTTCTAGGGGACCCGTGTCTGTTCCTCTGGCTGCAAAAGCCCATTTGGCTTCCCCAGGCTATGGGGCCTTCACTTCACTACCTACTCCTTGGTCCCTTTCCTGGCGGGGAAGACATTCCATCTGGGCTCTCTGTGCAGTCAAACAGAGGTCCTGCCCTTCCCAGGAATGGGGTCAAGAAAGGAGAGAAACCAGGGATAGAGAACCCTGGAGTTTGTAGCAGGGCTTTTGGGATTAAGTACCTCGTTTACTAAGGAAGGATTTGGAAACACAAAGGCTTGGGGCAGGGATTTTGAGGAAACCAGTTGGCAGGAAGGTCATGTTCAGTGATGCTCTTGATTTTAATCCTCACATCACACATAACTTTGGTCTTAAATAAAGAAGCCTGCGGCTGGGCACGGTGGCTCACCCCTGTTATCCCAGCACTTTGGGAGGCCAAGGGAGGCAGATCATGAGGTCAAGAGAGGGAGACCATTCTGGCCAACATGGTGAAACCCTGTCTCTACTAAAAATACTAGTTAGCTGGGCATGGTTGGGTGCACCTGTAGTCCCAGCTTCTCGGGAGGCTGAGGCAAGAGAATCACTTGAACCCAGGAGACAGAGGTTGCAGTAAGCTGAGATTGTGCCACTGCATTCCAGCCTGGTGACAGATTAAGTCTCCATCTCAAAAAATAAAAAAATAAAAAATAAAGAAGCCTGAGGCAGACACACACACACACACTCACAGTCTCAAACGCCCAGACCCCTCCCTTGCATAGTCTGATTCCATAGGCCCGGGGTAGGGCCTAGGAATTGGGATATGTAACAAGCTCCCCACATGATTTATTTTAACAATAAATTTGGAAAACATTGTACAGTGATGTGTCGCTTCATGATGGAAATATGTTCTGAGAAATAGGTTGATAGATAATTTCATCACTGGGTAAACATCATAGAGTGAACTTCCACAAATCTAGGTGGTATAACCTACTACACCCTGGATATAGCCTACTGTGCTTAGGCTACAAACCCATAGGTACAGCATACTGACTGTACTGAACACTGTAGGCAGCTGTGAAACAATAAGTATGTGTGTACCTAAGCATAGCTAAATGTAGAAAAGATACGGTAAAAATACAGTATAAAAGATAAAACGGTACACCAGCATAGGGCACGTTACCATGAATGGAGCTTGCAGGACTGGAAGATGCTCTGTGAGTCAGTGAGTGGTGAGTGAATGCAAAGGCCTAGGACATCCCTGTACATGACCACAAACTTCATAAACATGTACACTTAGACTATACTAATTTATATAAAATATTTTTCTTTCTTCATTAACCATAGCATACTGTAACTTTTTTACTTTATAAACTGTATTTTTTTTTTTTGAGATGGAGTCTCTGTTGCCCAGGAGTGCAGTGGTGCATTCTCAGCTCACTGCAAACTCCCCCTCCCGGGTTCAAATGATTCTCCTGCCTCAGCCTCCCAAGTAGCTGGGATTACAGCCACACACCACCACACTTGGTTCATTTTTGTATTTGTAGTAGAGACGGGGTTTCACTATGTTGGCCAGGCTGGTCTCAAACTCCTGACCTCAGGTGGTCCACCTACCTTGGCCTCCCAAAGTGCTGGGATCAGTGGCATGAGCCACCGTGCCCAGTCTATAAACTGTAATTTTAAAATTTTTTTGGACTTTTGAAATAGCACTTAGCTTAAAACACACATTGTATGACTATACAAAAATATATTTTTCTTCATATCCTTATTCTATAAGCTTTTATCTATTAAAACAATTTTATTTTATTTTATTACTTTTGGAAATTTTTGTTAAAAACAGACACAGACACACACATTAGCCTAGGGTTACACAAGGTCAGGATCATCAATATCACTGTCTTCCACCTCCACATTGTGTCCCACTGGAAGGTCTTCATGAGCAATAATGTGAATGGAGCTACCATCTCCTATGATAACAACACCTGCTTCTGGAATCCCTCCTGAAGCACCTGCCTGAGGCTGTTTTACTGCTAACTTTTAAATATACATATAAGTAGGCCAGGCTTGGTGGCTTACGCCTGTAATCCCAGCACTTTGGGATGCTGAGGTGGGCAGATCACAAGGTCAAGAGATGCAGACCAGCTTGACCAACATGGAGAAACCCCATCTCTACTAAAAATACAAAAAATTGGTGGTGGCACATGCCTGTAATCCCAGCTACTTGGGAAGCTGAGGCAGGAGAATCGCTTGAACCCGGGAGGTGGAGGTTGCAGTGAGCCGAGATCGCACCTCTGCACTCCAGCCTGAGCAACAAAGCGAGACTGTGTTTAAAAAAAAAAAAAAAAAAAAATATATATATATATATATATATATACACACACACACACACACACACTATACATACACATAGAAGAAGGAGTATGCTGTAATGATAAAACGTATAGCATATTAAACACATAAACTGATAGCAGTCATTTTTTATCATTGTCATGTGATTACTGTGGTGATTTTACAACTGTGATGTCACTAGGAGATGGGAATGTTTTAACTCCATGATAATGTTATGGGACCACTATCATACACATGGTCCATCATGGACTGAGACATCGTCATGCAGCACTCGACTGTACTAAGCTGACAGGTTCACTGTTTAAAGCATTAGGCCAAATCCTAGGAGGCGGTGGTTCTCATCCATCTGGTCCTCTGCATGAAGACATGGAGGTGTAAAATTACATCATTATCTACATTGTGTTGAAGCCTTTTCCATGTGCTGTTGAAAGTTGGGTTGCATACGCCTGCTTAAGAGAAAGGGATTTTTCACATCACGTAGCTACACACAGAATAGCAGACTGCAACTGAGAGAGGGAGGTAAACAGGAAAGGAGAGGAGACGAGGGAAGGAAATGCACAACTATTGAAAGCTAAGTATCACATTTATGTCAGACACTGTGCTGGGTAGTATACAAATATTTTTTTTTGAGATGGAGTCTTGCTCTGTTGTCCAGACTGGAGTGCAGTGGCGTGATCTTGGCTCACTGCAACCTCCACCTCCCGGGTTCAAGCTGTTCTCCCGCCTCAGCCTCCTGAGTAGCTGGGATTATAGGCACCTGCCACCATGCCTGACTAATTTTTGTATTTTTAGTAAAAACAGGGTTTCACCATGTTGACCAGGCTGGTCTTGAACTTCTGACCTCTTGTGATCCACCCATCTCAGCCTCCCAAAGTGCTGGGATTACAGGTGTGACCCACCACGCCCAGCCTACAAATTTTACCTTATTTAAGCATAGCCAAATTCCTTGATTTGCCATGGATGACAGACCCCTACTGTTCTTTTCCCCTCTTACATTTGCCAGAAAAGCATAGAAGAGTGTTGGCTACCCCCTAGGTCACCAGACAGGCATGGGATTGCTCTCTGGAGGTATATATCAGTGATCACAGGATGCCATGTGCTATAATAGCCACCCAACTATCAAGTAGTGAGTTATTGGAACAAAACCCTTTGCAGTGAGAAGCAGCTTACCTCTGATGTAAGCTGGAGAGATGGGCGGAGTGACCAAGAGTTAAACAATAGTTAGCCTGGGACACTCTTTCAGATCCCTGTGGGGGACATAGCATGTTGTTTTCCTTCTTCTTTGGCTGTATCTGCGGTAAAATGGCTGGTTAAGATTTCACTTCCTCCAGAAGGCAACATTCTTAACTTTCTGGGTGTGAGAATCTGTTGTTTCTGTTCTTTATGATACGTAACTCAGGCACACCCTTAGCAGGTCGGGGGATTGTTGTCTATGTGATCCAGCAAAGCCTTTAAGAGAGTGGTTTTCAAGCCCAGCTGGACATTAGAGTCACATGGAGAGCTTTCAGTAAATCCTGCAATTCATGAGAGATCTCAAGCCAGAACCACCCAGCAAGGCACTCCCAAATTTCTGACCCACAGAAACTGGAAGAGATTTTTTTTTTTAAATGTATGTTGTTTTAAGCTAAGCTTATGGTCAGCAAATACTGCCTGCAGGGGAATTCTGGCTCACTGCCTGTTTTTGTAAATACACTTTTACTGGAACACAGTTGTATTCATTTGTTTACACATTGTCTATGGCTGCTTTCATGATCAACAGCCAACGGAGCCTAAAATATTCACTATCTGGCCCTTTACAGAAAAGGTTTGCCAACTCCTGTTTTAAGTCGTTAAGTGTTGGGGTTGCTTATACCACAGTATATCGCTAACACCACTGCTTTAGGTGGAACCTAAAGGAAGACCAGAGAAGGCTGTGGTTGAGGCTGTTTAGGATTTCTAAAGCCAGTGTTATGAGGATTTCTAAAGCCAGTGGAAATTCCATAGCCGTAACTCTATCCATCTACTCTTTGAAACAAGAACGTCTCCCTTTGCAGAAAAAAAAATGCTAGGAAGATTCTGGTTTTGTGCTTAGTAACCTTAAATGTAGGCCTCTGTGCCTATCCAGCAACAGGTGAAGAAATGATAAGAATCTTTTATAGGCTATTTTGAGATGTAAAAATAGCCGGTCTTTATTGGTCACTTCTGAAAAGTGTCTTGTCTGTCAACATTTAGCATGTTAGGTGGAAAGTTTCTGAATCTCCTCTTCCTTGGGTGCTTTGTGATAAAGTTTCATATCAGTTAGGATGCTTTTGGCTCGAGGTAAGATCCAATACAAATTTGTATAAATATGAAGGGCATTTATAGGCTCACAGAAGTAGCCCAAAGAAAGATTAGGCTTCAGACATGGTATGATCTGGGCCTCCAGTTCAATGTTTCTGCAATTCTATTAGCACTGCCTTATCCATGTGATGGATCAGTCTGGCTTTTCATATGATAACAAGATTGTTATGTAAGATCCAGGTATTTCATTTGAATAACCCACCATCCAAAGCAAAATAAAACACCTGTGTCCCAGAATTTTCAGCAAAAGTCCTGAGAATAATTCTGACTAGACCTATTTATGACATATGACCACCTCTGACAAGAACTTATTTATGGCCAGGGGATGCAATGCTCTGATTGGGCTTACTTATGTCACATCATGGATTCTGCAACTCCTAGAATCACACGAATCCCTGAATTAGTTAGGTTGAATAGGTTATGCTTCAGTAACAACATGAACATCTTAGTACAACAAAACTTTATCTCTCCCTTACAGAAAGTCCACTGTGATTCCAGATGACCTTCCAGGGCATCTGTTCTCCACAAGTTGGCTCAGTGATCTAGGCTGAATGTGTGGCACCTTCAAATCAACACAAGTTTCATTGTGGCAGGGGAAGAGAGAGCTTGGAGATCCATGCTCTAAAGAACTTGGAGATACATCCTTTAAAGCTCCCACCTGCAAATTACACAAGTTACTTCTGTTTAGATTTCATCAGCCAGTGCAAGCCACAAGATACAAGCCCAGCCAACTAGAGTATCTTATTTCCCTGGCCATTGTGATTGGTTCAGGAATGGGTACGTGAACCAACCAAAATTGATTCTCATGAATTCCACACCCCGCCCCCCCCCCCCGCCCCGTTTAATTATTGGGAAATAATTAGCTGGGCCAATCAAAACAGTTCCTGTGAAAATTTTCCCCCTTTAATTACTGGGAAAAATATCTCTTTTCACTGAGATTTCCAGAGTGGGAAAGTACCAATCTGGGGCTACTAGAGGCCATTTTGCATTAAATGAAGAGTGTCTGGAGAAAGAAGGAGAGAGATGCCTGGTGACATCGTCAGGTCTCTAGGTCTGCACTGTCCAGTATGGTAGCCACTAACCTCATGTAGCTTTTGAGTACTTGAAATGTACCTAGTTTGAATTGAGATGTGCTGTAAGTATATAATGCACACAGGGTTTCAAAGACAGTAGTTTTAAAAACGAATGAAAATATATCAATAATTTTTATATTAGTTACATATTAAAATAATATCTTGGATAAATTAGGTTAAAGAAAAGATATTATTAAAATTAACTTTACCTGTTTCTTTTTATTTTTCTTAATGTGACTATTAGAAAATTTCAAACTACATATGAGGCTTGCCTTCTATTTCTTGAACTCCCAACCTCAGGTGATCCACCCGCCTAGCCTCCAAAGTGCTTGGATTACAGGCGTGAGCCACCACGCCCGGCCTTGCCTTATATTTCTATTAGCCAGGACTGCTCTAGAGCTGGTCATGCCTGAAGTCAGCTGTGGCCTGCACTTCTGAGGTGTGTGAGCTATTAGGTTCTCCTTTTTTCCCTCTTACACTAGTTGAGCTGAGTCTCTGTCCTTCTCACCCTAGAATCCTAAATAACACAGTTGTCTCCTGAGAGTTCTCAGCATACCCCTACCAAGGAGCCCATGTACCTCTATTAAAGGAAAATGGCTGTGAAAGCAGAAGTTAGTACTTGAATTTTTGTTTTATTTTTTATTTTACTTTAAGTTCCTGGATACATGTGCAGAACGTGCAGGTCTGTTACAAAGGTGCCATGGTGGTTTGCTGCACCTGTCAACCCGTCATCTAGGTTTTAAGCCCTGCATGCATCAGGATTTGTGCTAATGCTCTCCCTCCCCTTGACCCCCACCCCACAACAGGCCCCAGAGTGTATTGTTCCCTTCCCTGTGTCCGTATGTTCTCATTGTTCAACTCCCACTTATGAGTGAGAACATGAGGTGTTTGGTTTTCTGTTCTTGTGTTAGTTTGCTGAGGATGATGGCTTAAACATAGTCTGAGTTATAGTTTATAGAAGGTTTTTTGAAAATTTTGGATTAATAAAGCTCACACCCTAGATGAGCTCAATCCCAAAGTCAGAGGTGGGCTTGGCAGGCATGGGTGAGGGAAGGAGGAGAAGGAGAGGAAGCTGTGGTGGGTGGGACTAGGGTTAGGCCACTAACCAGGGGTTGAGGCTGGCGTCCAGAAGGAGTGGTCAGAGGGTCAACTGAGAGTGCTTCATGGGGCCTAACAAACTTAGGAGCAATGAAATGAATATGGGCTTTGGAGTCAGCAGACCTGAGTTGGAATGCTAACTTTGCTGTGCTCTATCCGTGCGGTGTCAGGCCATCATTTACACTCCTCTGAGCCATTTCTAAAATGGGAGATACACTGTCTTAATGCAGACTATTGTAAGGATCAGTAGCAATACGCCTCATGTGCTTTCACACTGAGTGGTAAGTAGTTAGCAGCTTAGTACGGTTACCAGTCTAGGCCAGGTTCCACATCCAGGGAAGTCCAATCAGATGAGTGGAATGTGGCAGTATAGTTTACAGGAACTGGCAATGCTTGGGACACCATTGGGAGGGTCTTAAGCCTATATTTTTCTTTGTAAAATTATCCAGGTCTTTAGAGCAATGCAAACTAAGGTAGTGAACTACAGCTCTCCCTTTGCCAGTGCCAGGAAGTGGTTTAACACCTTGCAGGGATATTTGTCATCTTCTGGTGATATACATCTGTTTTGGATCAGAACTTCAGCTAGTGGCCAGGGTTCAGAGGCATCGTTCTTAAAGAGGCCAGTAGGAAGAGTCTACCACAGAAGGTCTGCCAAGAAAGGGGCTCCACCCCTGCAAACCAGATGCTGATGAGGATTAGTATTGGATGGCAGTGAAAAGTCAGTCTTGATGGGTTCAGATTCCAGTGTTGTCACTGTGTAAATTTGAGCAAGTTATCTGACCTCTTTAGTTGCATTCCCTATATCTGTAAAACAGGAATAATATTACCCCATTGAGATACTGTGAGGATTAAATGAGATACTACATATGAAGTGCCCAGCAGGGTGTATGGAACAGAATATGTTAATCATAGTTACTACTATGGACATTTAAGCAGAAGAACATATTTACTTACACAGAACTTTGATGCTTGTTGCCTTCTAAAACATTTTCTTGCCAGATCTACATATCTTTTCAATAACCAACAGGGGCTGGGCATGGTGGCTCACACCTGCAATCTAGCACTTTGGGAGGCTGAGGCAGGCAGATCACTTGAGGTCAGGAGTTAGTGACCAGCCTGGCAAACCCCATCTCTACTAAAAATTCGCCAGGTATGCTGGCGGGCACCTGTAATCCCAGCTATTCAAGAGGCTGAGGCGCAAGAATTGCTTGAACCTGGGAGACTGAGGTTGCAGTGAGCTAAGATTGTGCCACTGCACTTCAGCCTGGGCAACAGAGTGAAACTTAGTCTCAAAAAATAAAATAAAATAACCAATGTGCACTAAAAAGCAGATACATGACATATCAGAATGCAGAACATTAAGAAGCACTTTGCAGGATCACAGCTCTCCAAACACCTGAGTGCCCCCCGACTCAAGTGCTGTGTTTTCACATCTGGAAACTTTTGAGCATTTCTAGGCAAATTACACGTCCCTAAATTTCAGAGAATCTTAGAGACAGAAAGTACGTCTGAGATCTACTTGATTTTTCACCATTCAAGCAAGCAGTAACTAAAAGCAGTGTGTGCTCAATATTGAATTGCATGTCTGGGGAGGCAGCCAGAGGCAGAGAACTTGAAGTTGTGAACCTCGCCCTCCAAAGGACAAAAGACATAATATGCAGCTTCCACTACCCTGCCATTCCTGGGATACCAGCTTGGAGTTCTCCATATTCCTCAACCATTTATAGAAGGGTCATCTTTAAGGGCGAGACAGAAGTTTGTTGGGGAAATAACTTCAGAATGAATTCAAGTCTTGTCACAGTGAACTATATTTTGGATGTTTGTCTCCCCAAACCTCATGCTAAACTTTAATCTCCAATGTTGGAGGTAAGGCCTAATGGGAGGTGTTTGGGTCATGGGGGCGGATTCCTCATGAATAGATGAATGCTATCCCCGGAGGGTGGGTGGGTGAGTGAGTTCTCACTCTATCCATTCCTACAAAAGCTGGTTGCTAAAATGGGAGCCTGGAACCTCCCCATTTCCCTTTTTTTTTTTTCCCCCTCCTGTAGAGATAGGATCTTGCTACCTTGCCAGGACCGGTCTCAAACTCCTGCCCTCAAGCGATCCTCCCACCTCTTCCTCCCAGCGTGTTCCAATTACAGGCGGGAGCCACGGCACCTGGCCTCCCTGCTCTCTCTTGCCTCTGTCTCTTCATGTGAGCTCTGCCATGCCAGCTCCCTGTCACCTTCTGCCTTGGATGGAAGAAGCCTGAGGCCTTCACCAGATGCCCAGTCTTCCAGTCAGCAGAATCATGGCCAAATAAATCTTTTTTTCTTTGTAAAATTACCCAGTCTTAGGTATTCCTTTATAGCAATGCAATAGAGCTCTCTCTTTGCCAGTGCCAGGAACTAGTTTAACATAGTACAGGGATATTTGTCATACTCTGGTGATATACAATAGCCAAAATTTAGGATCTTGGTGTGAGATGGTCATACAACATAAAACTATACAAAGAAGACCATTTCCATTTATGGAATCAAATCATTTCAGCAATGTCTTTCTGAAGCCCCCACCAACAATGCTAGTTAAAGCTGTTGCTTGGTAACATGCTACTCTCTATAGTTCTTCTTCCTCTTCTTTTTCTTCTTCCTTTTCTTCTAGTAAGGTTAATAAACATTTAACAATAGGCTAATATGCTAATTGAAGTGTAAACCAAAAGCATTGCCTTGAAAATCTTCCCAAACACTCAGAACTCATAGCATTCTTCACAAAGGAGCTGTGTAATGTGTATGACCACTCATAGTAATTAAATAGAAGAGGCACTGGGCACGGTGGCTCACCCCTGTAATCCCAGCAATTTTGGAGGCTGAGGCAGACAGATTGCCTGAGGTCAGGAGTTCGAGACCAGCCTGGGCAACATGGTGAAACCCCGTCTCTACTAATAATACAAATATTAGTTGGGCATGGTGGTGCATGCCTGTAATCCCAGCTACTCAGGAGGCTGAGGCACAATAATCGCTTGAACCCGGGAGGCGGAAGTTGCAGTAAGCCGAGATCACACCTCTGCACTCCAGCCTGGGCAACAGAGTGAGACTCCATCTCTAAATAGATATATAAATAAATAAATAAGGCATTGAAATGTCATTTTGATGGATTCTGATGTTTGGGGTGCACATCAAACATGAAACCAGATGGCCTGATTAATGCCCAATATTATGCCGTATAGATTGTTAAGTGCTACAGAGCTAATTGAATGTAACTTCCCAGTGTGGTTCCTTTAGCATCTGCAGCTTTCTCTTCACGGGGCTCAATTATTATAATATGTCTTGAGGATGCGATGACCACCTGCCCTATTAGAAGATCCTTCCTACACTCTAAGTTGTCCTCCCTACCACCAAGAGTGATGATGAATTTGCACTGACCCATGTACACGTATCTCATGCTTGTTCACAATGGCATTCATTTTACAAACTGGGATGTAGCAGGTAATTGTTCCTTACTCTGAGTGTATGTGGTTTGAGTGGCTGAACCTATGTCCCCACTTCCTACACACCCTCCTTTATGCTCTATCCAAACCTTGACAGACGGTGCAATCTACCCTCAAGTCACAGAGATGGCACAGGAGTGGTTACTCGCCCTGAAATGACCCAGTTAGACTTAGCACAGGGATGTTTATTGGACCCTTGTGAAGAGAAGCCATCTTTCACTAGGGTACCTGAGAGACTGGAACATGAACCTGGAAAGGCTGGTGGTCATTTTCCCTCTGAGTGGGAGGAGACGGAATGAAATCAACACAGAGAAAGCAGAGCCAAGGGACAGATACTGAGAGAGACCACGTCTTGATGACAGCACTGAAACCCCCAAGCCCCTGAAGATCTTCTGCGGACTTTTGGTTATGTATACTAGTGATTGAACCTTTGTCCAGTTAAGTCCATTTGAGTTGTTCATTGAATAAATGAATGAATGAATGAATGAGCCTGGCCACACACCAACAAAAACCAAGAGCACCTGTTACGATCCCAGTTAGCTTGTATGCCACAGTCCCATAGAACAACCTCCATTTCCTTATTGAATTCTAGGGAGTCACATCCATGTGTGGCAGTCCTTGTAAGGTGCCTGCCTATCTGCCAACCCTCCTGCCCCCTCCTTCTCTGTTCTTTGTTAATGGGGCAGCCAGGGAGAAGCCTACAGGGATAACTCGTAATTGATCTCCAGTGTGTCTCAACAGCTTGCATGGTGTGGGGATACCCTGCACATAACAGGACCACTAGGATCTCTAGTTGTCACCTGTTAAATGACAGTCTCCATTGGTGACAACTAACATGCTTTCCCCACATTTTCAAACTCCTGCTGCTCTTTTTTGCCAGATATTCATTTTCCCATATTCCCTTGCAGCCAGAAGTGGCCATATGACCTGGCTAATAAGTAAGGAGAGTAAAGATCTGCAGATAAAAAATAAAATTATTTGTTGTCCGAACTCTCTTTGCTTCATCTTTGAATATAATGGTGTGAGGATGTGATGTTTGTGGTGTGGCAGCCATATTTAGACCATGAGATTTTTAGCGCTGCTGTAAAAAATAACCATAAACTTGTGGCTTAAAAAAACAGAAATCTGGCTGGATGTGGTAGCTCCGCCTATAAATCCCAGCACTTTGGGAAGCCAAGGCGGGTGGATCACTTGAGGTCAGGAGTTTGAGACCTGCCTGGCCAACATGGTCTCTACTAAAAATACAAAAATTAGTTGGGTGTCGTGGCACACACCTGTAATCCCAGCTACTCAGGAGGTTGAGGCAAGAGAATCACTTGAACCCAGGAGGCGGAGGTTGCAGTGAGCTGAGACCGTGCCACTGCATTCCAGCCTGGGCAAGAGTGAGACTCTGTCTCAAAAAAAAAAAAAAAAAAAAAAAACACCCACAAACGGATCTTCTCCCTGTTCAAGAGGTCCGTAGTCTGAAACCAAGGTGTCAGCAGGGTTGGTTCCTCCTCGAGTCTCTAAGGGAGAGTCCTTCGCTTGCCCCTCTGCTGGCCTCTGGTGGTTGCCATTCCTTGGCGTGCAGACACCTCATTCCAATCTCTGCCTCTGTCCGTCAGCACATCACCTTTTTCTCTGTGCTTCTCCTCCCCATTTCTTTTCTTTCTCTCTTTCTTCTTCTCTCTCTTTCTTTCTTACCTCCCCTCCCCACCCTTCCCCGTCCCGTCCTTGCTGCTCTTTTTTTTTTTCAGGGTCTCACTCTGTTCCCCAGGCTGGAGAGCAGTGGTGCAATCATGGCTCACTGCAGCCTCCACCTCCCAGGCTTAAGTGGATCCTCCCACCTCAGCCTCCCAAGTAGCTGGGACTCCATATGTGCACCACCATGCCCGGCTAATTTATTTTCATTTGTAGAGATGAGATCTCCCTATGTTGCCCAGGCTTGTCTCCAACCTCTGGGCTCAAGTGGTCCTCCCACCTCAACTTCCCAAAGTGTTGGGATTATGAGCGTGAGCCACCATACCCAGCCCTATTTATTCTCTTATAAGGACACTTGTCATTGGATTTAGGGCCCTTTTCTAATCCAGGATTATCTCATCTTGAGATCCTTACTTTAATTATATGTGCAAAGACCTTTTGTCCAAATAAGGTCACATTCACCGATTCTGGGTGGATACATCTTTTGCAAGGCTAGCACCAATTTACCTACTACAACGAGGCAACATGGCTAAGGATGGAAAGCCGACATGTGAGAATGGCAGAAAAGAGTGTTAGAAAGACCCAGGCTTCTTGATGGCATCATCCGCTTATCAGTGGTTTATGAGCCACTCATTTGAGCCTGAAGCCTTAGTCGCATCACTAAGAATTGTGTCAATTAAGAAATTCTGGGGCCCCGGAACAATGAGAGCCAACGATTTCCCCTTAGCCTCACACCGGGTAAGCCTCTGACTTGCCATTTCCCCATAGTTCATTTGCTGCTTTAACCTAGCAATTAATTTAGAGGAAGCTGGAAAATTCAGCAACATGACAAGAAAATTCCATTTAATTTAAATTACCACTTTTGGATTAGAAAAGATATAAGGATTAGGAAAATATAAGGGTATCGTTCAGTGTTGATTTATTTGGACTGGAAATGCTTAATTTCAATTATTCATGGCAGAATTTTATAAGAAAACAGCGCATACGCTCAAAGAAGCATCATTAAGGGAATGCTGAAGCCAAACTGCAGCTCATAAGCTCACAGTCTTCCGTTACAAAACTCACCCCTGGGGTAAGATAGGGAAGTGAGGAGGAATTGAGTCCTTCTTGCAGTCAGGCAGCTGGCATTTTGTGTTTTGTTTCTTTTTAAATTACCCAAGTAGCATATATACTCTTTTTAATTTTTAAATTTAATTTCTTTATATATGCCTTAAAATATGTAAAATTTTATCCAGATGCACAAATGTAATTGTATGTGGTTCCTCAGAAGTACTGACTGGTGTTTGGTATAAGCAGATGCTGGTGAGCCCTCACAGAGGTACAAGGCCAAGCCACTGGTCAGGGCAACCTCCTCACCTGGCTGGGACCCTTCACAGCAGGAAGAGGAGGGGACTCCCAAGGAACAACCCTGTCTCAGACGTACCCTTTGTCTGCTTTGCCTTCATACTTTTTAGGCTCAAGCAAGCTTATAGATAGGACTGAGCAGTATTCAAGGGTTTCCTCTCTGCAATCTTTGAACGCAGTTCAGGTCTTTTCATATTAGAGCATAAGGCTTAAACATAGAGGAGCATTTTCTTTTTTCTTTTGAGACAAAGTCTTGCTCTGTCACCCAGGCTGGAGGGCAGTGGTGTGATCAGGGCTTACTGCAACCTCCGTCTCCTGGGTTCAAGCAATTCTTATCTCTCAGCCTTCTGAGTAGCTAGAATTACAGGTGTATGCCACCACGCCAACTAAACTTTTTTGCATTTTTAGTAGAGATGGGTTTCACTATGTTTTCCAGGCTAGTGTCAAACTTCTGGCTTCAAGTGATCCACCTACCTGAGACTCCCAAAGTGTTGGGATTACAGGCGTGAGCCACCGTGCCCAGCCTAGAAGAGCATTTTAAAAAAATAAGTTGGTCTATAAAAAATTGTATTAGAAGAAGAAAAAGAATGGATTAGGAGATTGTACACATTCTTCTGCCTCTTGCTTTTTCTTGCTTAAAGAATTCCCTCCAATTCAACTGGCATAATACCAATGCGTTCTTCTTTAGCTGTGTTATATTCCATGATATGTATGTTTCATTCCTATTAGCAGGCATTCATGGCATTTCCCATTTTTCTTTTTTTCTTTTTCTCCCTCTCTTTCTTTCTTTCCTTTATTTTCTTTTACTGTTATGGAAGATTCTGCAATAAACATCCTGCACATATGTCGGTAGGCACTGGTGCCTTTATTGCTACGGAATGGACGGATTCCTTAGAATGAGATTACTGCAACATGAATGGACCTGGAGAGCATTATGTTAAACAAAATAAGCCAGTCACAAAAGGCCACAATGCTGTATGATCCCATTAATAGGAAATGTGCAGTAAGGGCAATCTGAAGGGACAGAAAGTAGACCGATTGCCTAGGGCTGCAGGGGGTGGGGTGGGGTAGAGAAGTGGGAGACAATTGCTAATGGCTGCAGCAGGATTCCTTTTAGAGTGATGAAAATGTTCTAAAATTAATTGTGTGATGCTTGCCCAACTCTGAATATACTAAAAAACAGTTGAGTTTATGCCTAAAATGGGTGAATGTTACGGTACGTAAATTATATTTCAATAGAGCTTTACAAGAGCTTCGGAAAGAAGCACTACACATGGACGGGAACAACCAGTATCAGCCATTCCAAAAACATACCAAAAGGAAAAAAGCATCACCATAATGAAGAATCCACATCTACTAATGGGCAAAACAGCCAGCTAGCATTACCAGAAGCTGCGATTTTCGTCTCTGATAAAACAGACTTTAAAACAACAAAGAACATAAGAAACAAAGAGGGACATTACATGGTGGTGAAAGTATCAATGCAACAAGAAGAGCTAATGATCCTAAATATATACGCACCCATTACAGGAGCACCCAGATACATAGGGCAAGTTCTTAATGACTTACAAAGAGACTTAGACTCCCACACAATAAGAGTGGGAGACTTTAACATTACACTGTCAATATTACACAGATCAACGAAATAGAAAATCAACAAGGATATCCAGGACTTGAACTCAGACCTGGAACAACTAGACTTAAGAAATATTTACAGAATTCTCCTCCCACAAATCCACAAAACATACATTTTTCTCAGTATCACATTATACCTATTTTAAAAGTGACCACATAA
>CAUYQU010023087.1:0-43703 GCA_963574635.1 Cheracebus regulus
TCTTTCTCCTTTTCTCTCTTTTTCTAGAATCTCTTCCTCTTTCTTTCTCTTTCATTTTTTTCTTTCTTTTGCAGTTTCTTTCTTTCTCCTTTTCTCTCTTTTTCTAAAATCTCTTCCTCTTTCTCTTTCATTTTTTCTTTCTTTTGCTGTTTCTTTCTTTCTCCTTTTTTTAAAAAAAATATTACCTTATTTAACACTCTTTAAATGAACTTCATTGTCTTAAGGTATAAGACAATGAGCAGAAGATATAAGCCCTTTCAAGGTTTAGCCAAATTTTTCTCTTCAGATTTATGCTGTATAGATTTTGATTGTTGGCTTCTCAGCTCTCCATCCTTCTTCACTCTGATCTGTGCTTGGGAAGCTGATAAGCATGGACCACGTATGGCTTCTGATTGGGTATGGCAAAGGGAAACACTAACAGGGGATGAGAGGCAGAATAATAGTGAGCATGGGCATTTATTTGCTGAATTCCTCCCTGCAGACTCATCAGGAGAATCTGTTTCTTCAGTCAGATGATTGCTCCCTCTTCTTGTCCCTTTAAGTCTAACAGGGGTAACAATCCCATATCTTATAGTCCTGGAGTATCTCTCAAGTATTAATACATCTTGTTCACTTTTTGGTAAATAATCCCTATGCTAAATTCTACACAAATTATTCACTTCGAGTCTATCATTTCTTCCTTGCCGGCCTGATATTTGTCCAATCCCCAGTTGATGCCTTAATTTACAATTACAACTTGCAATATATTCAATATAATCTATTATATTCAATAGAATTTAATTATGTTGAATAATGATAGTCTCTGAAACAAATGCACCCTGTTCATTCTTCTATGAAGCTTTGTACTTGTTATTTCTGTCTGAATTGCAGTTGTGTGTGTCTGAATTGGATTCCAAGTTCCCATTACCCCAAACTTCAGGTCCTAGACTAACTAACTGCTCCTAGACTCCTTCCGATTAATGCAAGTGGCTGCATAGACATCTCTAAACGCCCTGTGCTTCCCGCTACTGGATCACTCCTGAGAACGTGCTGTCATGTGTTCCCTAGCAGATGGAAAACATGGAGGCCAGGAGCCGTATCATTAATCCTCATAAACTCAGTACCTAGCAAAGATCTCAGAACAGCATAGCTACTCACCAAATCTTACTTAAATAAAATATATCTTTATTTGCATGTGGAGGTCTTTCACTTCCAGTTCTTACTTGGCTTGAAACTCTTCCTGGAATCTCCCAGAGAGTTATTACAATTACCAGATGCAGGGCAAATACCAAGAAACTGTGAAAAGAACACTGCTGTAATACTTGAGAAGCTCAAAGTCCATGGTCTAACTCCCAGGCTATTAAAGAGCTCAGAGAAGATGATATGTAAGTAAAAATGCATTTTAAATAAGATTGAAACCAAATATGATTCAGTTTCAAAAGAGAAATTAATATTTTGAAGAAGGCATCACAAAGCCAGATCCCTTTATCTTAAGTACAAGATTGCCTTGGCAAATTAAATGTCTGATTCTTTATTTCTGCTGGTTTCTAAAATCTGTCAGTGATTGCTGACTGAAAAACAAAAACATAAAGAACACAGTTCAAAGATGTTCTTAACAGGCATCTGGTCCTTGCAGGAAACTTTCTGATGTCACGCAACAGAGCAGGGAAGACCATGCTGCAGGTCGATCATTCTATTCAAGTTTCAGTGGCTTTCTAATTAAGTTAGGGCACAGCTGACACCACATTCTAGCATCACCTCACATTTTGTTCTAAAGATTTTATCGACTATACCTCACATTTTGTATAAAGATTTTGTCAACACATGTTTGACTGTGCCATGAGTTTGGGAATTGTAGCATTTTTCATGATAAGGACCATGGCAAACCTAAGTGTAGAGATTAAGAATAAAATTGTTACATGACAGCTTCTTAGAAGCCTTTTTGAACATCTGAGTCAGAGTCCATGATATCATTTAAAGCAAGGAGGTTTTTTTGTTGTTGTTGTTGTTGTTATTTTCTGTTCCCATCTGCAAGGTTGGCTTTCTGAACAGCAATCTCCCTATAAAGGGCTGTCATACTACCCTTTTACTAGCTTCAGACATCAGTTCTCTCCAATGGGGCACTGCACACTAATATATCATATTTTAGTAATTACATACAAAGAACTAAAATTTACAACAGTTTTTTTAACTTTTATTTTAGATTTAGGGAGATATGTGCAGGATTGTTATGTAGGTAAACCGTGTTGCAGGGCTTTGGTGTCCAGATTATTTAGTCACTCAGGTAATAAGCATAGTACTCAATAGATTTTTTAAAAAATCCTCTCCTTCCTCCCACCCTCCACCAGCAAATTGGCCCCAGTGTCTGTCATTCTTTTCTTTCTGTCCATGTGTTCCCACAGAAATGATTTTTAATAAATTAGTGTGAATCAAGATTGTTTCTATTGTAGCTTCATTCTTACTTTTCCTTGCATTGTGCATTGCTCTCTTCATTAGGAATGAAAGGAGTGAACTTATCAGAAATGCATAGACGAACCCACAGAACCTACAGCCCATCTCACTTATGCCACATGTGACTGTTCACTGGGCGAGCTGCAATGAAAATGTGAATGATCACCATATTTCATCAATTGAAAAAGGCAGATATTTCCACATTTTTACATCTCTGAGTTAAGGTTGCATCTTACAGTTAATCATATCTCATAGTTATAATTGGCAGGTTTTTAAAATGGAATATAATATATAATGCTGTATCATACATTAGCTGCATTTTAGATTCAAAATTAATTACTCCAGGACACATATCTCACTCTTCGCTTTGAAATTTCTCTCTAGTCAGGCTCAGTGGTTTCTACAATCTTGTCCGTCCTTCTTCTCTCACTGGTCCTGTCATATTAATAACGGACTTAACAATATTGATTGTCTAATTTGCACCAGATCTCATATTCTTGTAAAGTGGTTCCATTTATAAAACAGGTATTGCACCTAATTTGGAGCAGTTCAAGATCTTTCAGAAATTATCTTTCAGGTAAGCCCATGTTAGGCATTTGTTTGAACAAGAGCCTGTGAAAACTGTTTTGGACTCTAACTACAAGGGGGTCGTTTGGAAAGGAGAAGCCATTTCTTAATGAATGGCAGTAAGCCTCATATCAGCTTATGTAAAATCACAGCAGTACTATTGCATGGCTGGAAGCACATAAGCATTGGCTACCAGATCCCCTGAGACAGGTGCAGGGCTGAGAAAATCCCAGTGGGAGTGATTGTGGTGGGAGTAATGATCGTGGGGTGGCACGAGGGAAAAGCTTCCTACCCTGTCACTCCCAGCTTTTGGAACTGGAAAGTGATGATGTATCATAGATGTTCAATATATAGTTGTTTAATTAATATAATATATTTGGCCAAGCAAAATCAGATTAAAGCAATTTGAATGAGTAGTACTGAAGAGAAATGGAAATCACAAAGGCTAGTTGCCCTAAAGAGGTGTGCAGGGAAAGGAAAAGGCCAATGTCACTGACCTTGTCGTGTTGGATGGGAGTCACTCTCTCTGCCAATTGACACTTGGGATTTATTATCTCTGAGTCACTATTGTAAGAGCTTTACACATATTAACCCATTTAATCTTAAATTACAATGGAGCTACTACTATTATCTCAGTTTTACTAATAAAGAGACTGATGCATCAAGTGGTTAAGTACTTTTCTTAGGGTCTTGCAGCTGATAAGTGACAGATTCAGAATTTGAACACAGGAGTCTGGTTCTGGAGTCTGCTTTCATCACTTCACTTCAGTGCCTTTTTCTTCACTCAGTAGGTGTTCTCTATTTTAGTCATTATAATACTATGGCCTTTGAAGCCAGATGTCTGTGGTCTGTTCCAGACTTGAGGAGAGACAAACTCAGCTTTCAGGTTGCAGAATGTTAGGCTGATAGGCCTGCCCTGTAGGTGCAGGCAGGTAGAGAAGGCATACTCCCTAGATTTGACTTGGATATGATCTGGGTTTTTAGAAATACAATTAAAAACTTTACTTAAAATTATGTGTTCCATTATAGTATTAAAATGACATCTCTCCTGTACCCTCAACTCCCAGGTTAGAGAAAATGAATATTGGAAACATTTGTTGACTTTCTTTTTTTTTTTTTTTTTTTTGTCCTGGTATTGTAAATACAGCCTAAAGAAAGTCCTGGGTAACTGCTCATAGCTATATGTCGAATGAATTATTTTACCAGAGTGTTAAAGCAATTTTTTTTAAAGCTCACATTTTCTCTAAAACTCTTGATGGAAAATCAACATCTTAACGGGATACAGAATTAAAAACAAATAAGAAATTACCGTTAGAGGAATTAATCAATATACTTAGAGGCAGCAGATTTGTTCTGAAAATAATACTGATATCTTAGCTCCTGTCTTGAAAAGGGGAAATATTTACCTTTTAAAATTCTATACTTTAAATATATTCTAAAGCAAAATTCTGGCTCTTGCATTGTTCTTTTATATCCAGAAAGGAAAATGGCTTTTGATTCGGGGTTGGCTTTTAACAGAAATCACAAAAGTGTCCATTTGTGCACCATAGGCTGGATTTGGGCCTATGACACTAACAATATACCTTCAGTTTTAACAGAGGTTAGATGTTTAATGTAGCACTAGAACCCAAGATGTAGACAGATGTCTCAGACAGACAAACATGGTAGCCAAGTAGACCTTGCTTTTTCAGCCTTTGAGAGTGAGAGCCGTGTCTTTGTTCCCAGTGCCTAGCAAAGGGCTGGAATATAGGAGGCACAATAAATGTACAATTGAGTTTCTCCAACTAAAGAGAGAGAGAAAATTGTTACCTTTGAATACCAGTGAAAAGTAAAGGTATTAGAATTGCTATCCAAAAATACTCAATAGTGATAGTGTATGTTTGTCTGGAACGTAGATGTAGATAATAAATAGAAAGTAGATCTACATGAAATTTTGATAGCACACTTGGCAGCATACAATGTCCCTTTTATTTCCCTGACATTGTGTTTCACTCAGTTACTTGGATATTGACAAATGCTATTATCATATTTTCTTCTTAGAAGCAATATGGATCGTAAGACCAATCTTGGGAGATTTCACTGAATGCCTTTTTCATAATGAGTTATGGGTTGAGCCTATTTGTCTTTGGTATTCTTCTGTGCTCTATGGCAATGCTGATTCCATTGTGTTCCTCCTTATAAATTTGAAAAATGAGGAAAAATGAGATTATGAATCTTTAATTATATTATCAACATTTGAGAAAAAACATATGTGCCATATATTTTGCCAAGGCTATCTTTTCTAAACAAACTGCCTGCTAATTTTTGGGACAGCTTCTGAGTCATTATTAGCAATGCTTTTGTTTGCTATTGTCTCTTAGAACCTTAATTTCTTACATGTATTTTCTTTCATTTTTTACTCGATTCTCTTGTCATTTTTTTAAGGCTTCTTAACATTCGTATTTACCAATAGTAAATACAATTATTATTATTTTTTCTTAGTGGCTCACGGTAACATACACTTATCTGAGAGTCTGGAGTTTAGAAGACAAAAATAGGTCTCACTGGAATAAATCAACTGTTCACAGCACTGCATTCCTCCTAGAGGTCCAGGGAAGAACCTGTCTTCAAAGCCAGCGATACCCCGTCTAGTCTTTCTCGGGCTGTCACTCTTGTCTCTGCTTCTGTCATAACATCTTCCTCTTTAACTGTCTTGCCTCTCTTTTTTATCAAAAGGCCCTTGCAATTAGATTGGGCACGTCCAGATAATCCAGGATTGTCTTCTCATCTTAAGATCCTCAATTTCGTCACATCTGAAAAGTTCTCTTTGCCATGTAAGGTGACATAATCACAGGTTTTAGGCATCGGGATATGGAGATTTTGGGATTAATTATTCTGCAGTGTTCTGTTTTTTAGGATAATTTTTTTTCCCCCCTCAACTTTTAAGTTCTGGGGTACATGTGCAAAATATTCAGATTTGTTACATAGATAAATGTGTGTCACGGTAGTAATAATTCTTAGAGAATTATCCCATTACCTGGGTATTACAAGTATAATTCAATTAGGTTCTTGTTCTCATGGAACTTATTTTCAACTGGGAGAAGGAGGACCATGGCAAATGAATAAGATAATTCTATTTGGTAACAAATGCTGTGAAGAAACTAAAACAGGCTATCATTTTACTATGAAAAGGTAGTATGCTCTGATGGTCAAGAGCAGGAGAATTGCAGCACTAACACTTTGCCATGTGATCTCTGGCAAGTTATTGAGCCTTTCTGTGCTTTGGTTTCTTCATCTCTGAAAAAGAAATAATCATAGCCCCTATCTCACAGGCTTGTTTTAAGGATCACATTAATGAATATGCGGAATACATAAACCCTGTCTGGTGTATAGTAGGGACTTTGCAACATTAACTTCCATTATTTTAGTAAGTAATACTTACTGGATACTTTCTATGAGCCAGGAATGACTACAACTTGTCCATCAAAACTACCCTATGAAGTAGGTGTTAGTTCCTTTTCACAGATGAGAAGTCTGATGGCTGGAGCGGCCACGTAACTTTCACAAGGTCGTGCAGCTAGCCAAGCAGCAGCACTGCACGTGACTTCCGTTCTATCCTCAGACGCCTTGTCTCTCTTCATAAGAAGTTTTATTTTTTCTGAATATTTACTTTCCAGAGGCTCAATAATTAAGCCCATTATATCTGTGGTCTTACATTTATGACTAGACAGATCATACACATTTACTGACAATAAAACTCATCCTTCTTGGCCTTTTTTTTTCTGATTTTTTTCTTTTACAGAAGAAACAATTTTGCTGCTGCTAATTATAACCTCAGCAACATCTTTTATATGCATTTGATCTTACTCTATTCAAATAGAATTTATTAATTATGAACCAAATATGTTGCTCCTGAAAGGTTGCGTGCAGTTTCCTGTCGGGTCTGTACCTTCGACATTAGATGCTTTAGAGTAGATGCTTTCGAAAGTATTTCATTTGTGATCAATCCCCCAGATTTCACCCATTTCGTTGAAATTCAAAATTGCTATGATTTTTCTTTTCATAACCTTTTCAGATGTCTCTTTTCTTTTCCTAATCACAGTTCCATTTAGACCAAATAACATTCAGAAATTCTCACTTCGATGGTAATATGCTTGCTTTTATACCCAGTTTTAAACCACAATCACTACGCTCTTCCCTCAATTGCTCAGATAGTTGGTGTATATTTTATGAAGCAATGACTTTGCCAGATTTAAGGAAAGTGCTCTCTTAGAGCAAAGGAGCATTCTAAAGCCCCAGGGTGTAGCAGCACAACGTGGCTCAGCAGATCCTGAGGCCATGCATGTAAGTTTAATGAGGCTGTGAAGGAAAAGTGCTATAAAATCCATCAACTTAGCCTATACTAGTTGAGTGAGCATGGCCTTTTTCTCCTTCTAAAGAAGTGAAGAATAGGTGAGGACCCAGAGGTTGGCAGTTAAGATCTGGCTGTTGGCCCCTCTTGGAGATGTGGTGTTTCAAATGGACACCAGACTCAGGTAGGCTATTGTCAGAACTCTGCCTCTGCTATTTAATTGTTGTGTAACTTCCTTGGGATTTTATTCCATCATTCACAAAATGGGAATAACAATGTTTACAGTGTTTTGTGAGAATTAAATGGCATAATGTACAAAAATATTTAGACACACTGGGCCCTCCATAATGATAACAAGTATTATAATTAGTTACTACCTGTTGTTTCCATATTCACTTGTAGGTTTTTTTTTTTTTTCTGAATCCTTGAACCCAGTTCATTCCTTCCTAAGTGGACCTTCATGATGGTGTAGAGCAAAAGCTCTCCTTTGGCTTTGTCAAACGGTCTACCATTTATTTTTATTATTTTAAGGACTAGCATCAGCTTCTCCACACGAACTCACCCATTTTCCTGATGAGTAGGCTTGAAAATATTATTGGCACTTAAATTTGTTATTGATTGATTGGATTGAATCATTCATCAAACGTGTATCGACTTCCTACTAGAATCACTCCTTTCCCAAAGCTCATAGTCTCTGGAGAGGTCAGATGCCTGTTTACATTAAGCACAAGCCTGAGGGAGAAAGGCAGCAACACAAGATGCTGAGATAACACAGAGCTCGCAGTGTTCCTCTCCTGGGGATGGAGGGTATGGCTAGGGAAGCCTTCCTAGAGGAGATGGTCTTTAGCTTGGTTTTTGAAAGAAGAGGTATGTTGAGTAGGCAAAGGAAGAAGGAAATTCTGGGCAGATAATAATTACTAAGCCACAGAGGATGAAACATCAAGGCTTGTGCGGTGAAGGATGAGCAATTCCGTGTCATTTGAGTAAACATTCAAGGAGAGGTATAGCTGGGGAGAGGATAAGACGAGACAAACATTTAGATTTATGAATTTAGATGAAAGCGCCTAAGAAAACTGCCTGACATACAGTAAATGCTTGATAAGTGCATTTAGTTTTTTTTTTTTTCCAAAGACCAGCTCTTGTTTTATAAAATAAGACACATTATACTTTAAAGCCAGATATTATACTTGCTTTTTTAAATAGCTTGCTCTGTACTCTGGGGCTTTCTGTAAACTTTTACTTATTTTTGGTTTATAGTTAAAGTCAAAGTGTAAGACAGGACAATGCAAATTGTGAGGAAATTTTAACAGCTTAAAGAAAAAAATTACTATAATGTATCCTTAATATTTCAACACCAACAACCACAAAATGAAAAAATAAGAGATTAACAAGAAAATCCACTTGTTTTTGCTTCCAATAAGAAAATTAAACATCCACATGTCAGCAGACTATTAAAAATGTTTTCTGTTGAATCTATTAGAAGGAGGGAAAAATGTGTTCCTAATGATAAATAAAACTATCCAAGTTGAAAACATTTGATTTTCCTCAGCAATTTTCTCTTCGTGTCCTTCTGCCTCCTGCACCCCTCCTAATAATCACATCTTCATTTCTCTGGACTTTGTTTCAGCTATATTTTGATAATGATTGTGTAGACACACTACTTCATTATTTTTCACTAATAGTTACCTAAAGCAACTATTTATCTGCAATTTTATAGATAATTGTGTTTCTTCTAGAATGCTCTTTGTGTTTCTGCTGCTTATTACTAAGTATACAACAGTGGGAAATTGTCTCTGAAACACTACTACTTTTTTGCATGCTGGGAAAATCTCCCAAAATGAATAACACTCATTTTTAAGAAATTCAAATATGTCTTTATCTTTTTTTTGTAGGAAATCCAAATATTTAAAAGAAACGAAAAATACAGCAATGCATTGCTTAACAATGGATATGTCCTGAGAAATGGGTCTTTCTGCATGGGAACATCTCAGAGTGCACGTACACAAACCTAGATGATATAGCCTAATAGATGCCTAGGCTATGTGGTATGGCCTCTTGCTCCTGGGCTACAAATATGTACAGCATGTTACTATATGGAATACTGTAGGCAACCGTAACACAGCAGTAAGTATTTGTGTATCTAAACATAAAAAAGGTACTACAGCCGGGTGCGGTGACTCACGTCTGTAATCCTAACACTTGAGTAGGTCAAGATGGGTGGATCACGAGGTCAGAAGTTCAAGACCAGCCTGGCCAAGATGGTGAAACTCCATCTCTACTAAAAGTACAAAAATTAGCTGGGTGTGGTGGCGGGCGGCTGCAATCCCAGCTGCTTGGGAGGCTGAGGCAGAGAATTGCTTGAGCCTGGAAGGTGGAGGTTACAGTGAGCTGAGATTGTGCCACTGCACTCCAGCCTGGGTGACAGAGCAAGATTTGGTCTAAAAAAATAAAAAAAGATACTATAAACATATGCTACTGTAATCTTATAAGACCCCTGTTGTATATGTGAGTTGTTGTTAACTGAAACATCATTATGTGGTACGTAAGTATGCTATAAATTTGGATAAAATGGGTTACGATTATTTACATTACTAAGAAATCAATCATTTATAAAAATCACTTCTTCTGAGTGACCTTCAACAGAGGTGTTTACGCACTGACTATTGTATAAAAAGACATCTTTATATGAAGAAGTCTATGATAAGAAACTGGCTAATTTTTGCACATGTATCCAAGGGAATGGGGTGGCTTTAACCTTGATTTCATATCCCTTCAGATGCTAATAACCTCTTTAAAGATTATTGTGTTCCCATTTTTTTTAGAAAATCACACCAGTTAATGAAGTACAATTGCATGGAGATTTCTTTTGGAACAGGTGATCCCTTGGCAATCTACAGCACCTTGGTTATTATGATAGTCACATTGAAAGAAAAATCTAGGCCAGGTACAGTGGCTCATGACTGTAATCCCAGCACTTTGGGAGGCTGAGGAAGGCAGATCACTTGAGCTCAGGAGTTAAAAACTAGCCTGGTCAACATAGAGAAACCCCGTCTCTACCAAAAATACAAAAAAAAAAAAAAAAAAAAATAGGGCTGGGCATTGTGGTGTGCACCTGTGGTCCCAGCTACTTGGGAGGCTGAGTTAAAAGAATGCCTTGAGCCCGGGAGGCAGAAGTTGCAGTGAGCTGAGATTGCAACACTGCACTCCAGCCTGGGTGATAGAGCAAGACCCTGTCTCAATAAAAGAAAGAAAAGGAGAGGAAAGGAGAGGAGAGGAGGCGAGGGGAGGTGAGGGGAAGGCAGGAGAGAAGGAATTAAGGAAGGAAGGAAACAGAAAGAGAGAGAGAATTTATCTAAGAGTGTAAAATATATCTAACACTATAAAATTATTTATGATTTGGGAAAATATTTTTAGGCATGAAGAGCAGGTGTCAGTGGTAAGCCAACTAAGAAATAACAGTTTCATTCCTTAACTCCCCCAGCCATTATGCATTCTCCTGTTAAGCAGTTTTTTCTTCTTTAAAATACTACCAATAAGATTTACCTGTATTCCTCTACGGTCTTAGTTTTAGATTTTATTTAGATAAGGTTCTCGTTAATTTAACTGGCTATTAATAGAGGCAAGAGGAGACTGTGATCAATGGAGATGAAGAAGATATTTGACTTCTCAGTGTACACATTTTAATATTTTGATTTTTGAACCCATGTATTGTGTATTAAAAAATAAAATAATATACCACCAAACATTCACTCATCAAGCAGGCAAATAAGTTTTCTCGAAATATATTTAGCAAACTTATGGAAAGCCTGATGATTCTGGATTGCTCCAACTAGTTATGATTTGGATAATAAAACGAAATAGAGTATGATGCTGAGGAAAGAGCAGAAGGAATGGAATCGGAGCCTCTGCGTGCAGGTTCGGCTCATAGGATTTACTAGCTGTGTGACCTTGGGCAAGTCACTTAAATTCACTGAGCTTTGCTTCTCCTATCTATGAAATTAGAATGACGATAACACCACCAGTCTATTTATCTTTTGGAGTTGTTCAATGAGAAACACATATATTCAATGAGAAACACATGTGAGAGCCCTTGGTAAACTGCAAAGTCTTATACTTGTGCCAGTTAATATTTTATATTTCATTTAATGTCTCCAAGACTCTATTTTCAAATTCTGAAAGCCACTGTTAAGTTTCTTAGGAAATATATCTAATTGGTTGCTTAATCTTTTGTTTTCATGCACCCAACAACCAATGTAAAACAGAGTGTGTGTTTGTCTTTAGTTAACCTGGTCAGCAGGAGTGCCAGAATCATTCTTGGAAGCAAAGAAAATCTACTCCCATAGAATGGCTATTTTTATAGCATTGAAGATCAATATTTGGGAGCTCTAGTTAACTAACACAACTCCCAACAGGTATTGCAGTGGGGATGAATTTACTTTGCTACCCATAGTTCAGAGAAAACTGCAAGGTATAGACATTTGTTTGGCGCATTTGCTCATTCCACAAATATGTACTGAGTGCCTACTTTGTGCTGGGTGCTCCTCTAGGCACTTCGGACATGCCTGTGAGCAAGACAGACAAAATGTGGTGCTCTCCTGGAGTTTACATTCTAGTGGAAAAATAGCTGAACTTACAGCTTTTTTCATCCTAAGCACACAAACACCTTAATCTGAAGAGCATTTCTTGCCTTCTGATAAACAGCTTTAAAACTGTTTTTTTGGTGGTGGAATCTTTGTTTCATGTATCCAAGACCAAACATGAAAAACAAATAAAGGGTGCTCTGGTTGGAGTGGGATTGCGGCCAGGGGCCAGGATGTCTCCTCCTACACTCTCCATCCCTGCTCCTGCCATCCCTCTGCTAGACCCCAGGACTCTTCGGAGGATGGTTTATATGAAACTTCCATATAGGGCGTTATCTCCACATCAGTTTTGTTACTGAAGGCATCCTTTAAACACCTGCATCCACAGTCTCCCAAGGGTTTTCTCAAGTTCCTTTCCCTCTCTGGGTCTGCTTATCTCTCTCTCCACATAAGAGCCATATTATAGGGTTTCTGATAATTATGACAATAACGATAGTTATCACCTATGGAAGACATACTATCTATCAGAACAGTGCCAGGCACTTTACATGAACTCCTTCATAGAATCCCCAGAGTCATCCTGTGAGATATGTGTGAATCATCATTTTACGGATACAGAATGAGATTACAAGAAGTGAAGTAATTTTCCAACACTACAGAACTGTTAATGGTGGAGCTGGAATTTGAACATATCTATCCGATTTCACAGTAGAAATTCTTTTTTTCTTTCTTTCTACATTTCAGGCTCATCAGCAGGAAGTAAGGAATTCTTAACTACCACTGCTTCCTAAACTGTGAAGCTCCTCGACCCTCTCAGGGAGAGTTCTAAGGACAGTGCAAAGGTCTGATTACAGCAAAGGGGAGTACAATGCTCACTCAAATATGTGGACTGTTGATGGGTATTATACTAGCTGTCATTTATGGGTGGCCTACTCCATTCCGAACATTATACATCCATTTTCACTAATTCTTCCAGCACCTCTGGAAGGTAAATATAATTACCCCTATGTTCTTGGTGAAGACTCTCTGGAACAGAAAGGTTGTCACTTACTTGAGGCCTCACAGCTGGTAAGTGGTGAGGCCTCTGCTTGCCTTTATGTCAACTTGGAGGGAAGTTACTCCTAGAGCCAAACCACAGGTCCAAGACTCCCACATCCCTCAAAAGAACAACAATTTTAAAAAGAGACAGAAAACATACTCTTCCTAGCCTGCATCTGCTCCTAATCCAGGCCCTACTCCAAGCCACTACTGTCGGACTCCGTTCTTATTTACAACTGGATGCTAAACTCTCTCACTCCACCAGCACGAACCCTCCTAACTGTATTCCCTCGTCTGACAAATTTTGTCCCTCCATATCCCTCTCCTGGCATCTTTTTCTTTTGGTTCTCCCCACCCATTCCAAACCATTTTATCATTTTCCTTTCCAACCTTTTATCATGGTATGAACCTGTTTATATGCGCTTCCTTTTATGAGAAACAGGGTAATGCACCGGTTGTTCTGGAGCCTTTCTGCCTGAGACTGAAACCTTCTTTGACTCCACTGGATAGTTGCTTAACCTGAGAAAACCACTTAAGCTTTCTGTGTCTCAGTTTCCTCATCTGCAAAATGTGTAAAGGAATATAACCTATATCATAAGTTTTTGCAAAGTTTAAATAAGTTAATACATGCAGAGATTTTAGAACAGTTTCAGGCATGTAGTGAGTGCTTCATACATGCAAGTTTTATTCTCTTTCTTTTAACCATGTCCCATTCTCTTTGTATCTTTCTTTTTCTTTCATCTATATTTTACTCTGCTTTAGCTAAACATTTTTTTTTAAGTGGAAAAAAAAGTTGCTGTAAAATAAGTTCATTGTCATTACTTTTTTTTCCAACTTGGTCTACATTTAAATGCCTACTATTAGTCAGACACTGTACTAAGGAATAAGAAGGAATATAAAGACGAATAAAACCTGATTTTCTGTGAAAGGTTTGCTAGCTTTTTAACTAGTAAATAATGCTTTCTATGTTTTAATGAAATGGATGACTTTATGTATTTATAGGCCAGTATTTATGTCCATTGGTTTTATCACCTACCTCCCTCCCTGAATCTATCTACTTCTCTCTACCTATTCTGCCATCATTCTTTTTCACTTTTTTTAAGAGACAGGGTCTTGTTCTGTCCAACAAGCTGGATTGCTGTGATGTGATCACAGCTCACTGCATCCTTCAACTCCTGGTCTGCCATCACTCTTACCCAGCCAGCACCGCCTCTCACCTTGACTCATGCCTCTCAACTGGCTGTGCTCCAGCCTCTTCCATGCTTTCTGGTCTCCTCTCTATTCCGCAGCCAGAGCCATCTTTGTGAACAGCAAATCTGATCTTGCCAGACTCAGGCTTAAAACCTTTCAAAGGTCGTTTCATTGCTTTCAGGAGAAACAACTGAGAGCTCTGCACAGTCCTGCATGAGGTGTCTCTTCTCTCTTCTGCCTCTTAGACAGTGTTTCTCTCATGTTCCCTGGTTTGCTTTCAGTCCCTCCATGGCACCATCCTCTCTCTTTCAGATATCATTCAGTTATCTTTCCCTCCCAAAATACTCTTCCTCACAACTCCTTTTTCTGCTGTGCTTTGACAATGTCTACCCACTCTTTAGATTAAAGAAAGTATTCTTCCCATGGAATGCCTTCTTGACCCTCTACTCTAGGTCAGAGTTTTTGTTTGTCTTAGTTGGGTCTGGTTTAGTACTCTCTGAGTACATTTGAGTACCTAGACTTTAAGGATCCAAGTTCTCTTCTTTGGCTTGAGCATTCACTTTGTATAATTCATTAGTGTGATTTTCCTTAGCTGACTCTAGGTCTATTAGGGAAGGAAGGGGCCATGTCTATCTGGCCATCATTCTACCTCCAGTGTACAAGGCAGCATGCCACTCACTGGAATAATTTAATAAATATTAGCTGAATAAAGATTGAATGAATGTTGTTCTGCCATTGCTTAATTTTACCAACATGTCAGAAATTATTTATTAATAAAGTAAGTTACTTTTAGCAGTGGGGCTATGATAAACGTGAGGAAACTGATTGGAGAATAAGAGATTATCTTGAAACAAAGTACAATTTGGAATTTTTGTCTTTTAAAGACTTAGGTAATGAGTCTATCAGGAATTCTATGTTAATTAGGAATCTAAAAAACACGTGAAAGATGTATACTTTCTATTTCTTGGGCTTGACTTTCCACCCTAAATCTGTCACCACTTGTGATTCTGACACTTTAAGATATCTCCACTATTTCAGCTTTCTGCATCTTTAATGTCCTGAAATTGATTTTTGTGTTACTTTTTTTTTAGCCTCATAAAATCTATTTGCAAGCTTAGCAATTACAATTTAATTTATTAAACTGATAAGATTTAGGCCACCATGGTTCTATAAAGAAAAAGATCACGAACAGGAAGTTGTTAATCTTGAAACACCTAACAAACAAAAATGCTTCTACTGGAATTAAACTTAAAATCATTACTGAATGGTTCAAATCCCATGGGACACAGAGACAGCCATTTACACAGATATATATCTTACCCCTTCCTCTGAGTGGGTGAAAGTAGAATTTCTGTGTGTTTAAAATGTATGGGGGAGAAAAGGAAACATTTAGATATTACCTGCTTGTAATAATTGTTCTTTGATGGCACATTTTAATTACAAGAAATAACAAACTAAACTTCATAAAACATCAGCTGGAAAGGGCCATAAAACTAATCTCTCTAGCCACCTTAATTAACAAACAATGGAATCCATGTTCACAAAAGTGATATGACTTAAGCATGGTCAATAAAGTTGCAGAGTGAGAGGGCAGGACAGGAAAAGTGCCTCATTACTCTTTATTAAATTTGCGGACTGAGAAATAGAGAAATACTCAAACAGATGTGGCAGTAAACTATACTGGGCACCCAGAATACAGAGTGAAGTCAGAAAGTTTTCAAGTTGTCTTGCTTTATAGTTCTCTTTGCATATCTCTGTGGAACATTCTTTTACAGTTCTCTAACACCTTGAATTTCCTGATCAAATTGAAGGATTATCTAGTGAAGATCTATGTTCATTTTGTAATACTTGTATAGTCAAAAGCAGGATTAGAACCCTTTATTTCCACTCATTTGATCTGGGTGTTGCTAATGACAGGTGTGAATCTAAGAGGTCTCCTTGTTTTCAAAATGTCTCTAGCACAAGGATTTATTTGACTTTTCCCAGTATTAATGAGTGACTGATTTATGTCACTAAATATCAAGATACCCCTCAAATAATATAAAATCACAAGATGAAACCACCAAAGATTAATATATTTTATTATGGAATGAAAGTTGTTACCGGGATGGGAACTATAATTACACAATGAGAGGAAGCCATATCTATTATTAATCTATAATCAGCTTTGTAAATAGTTTTAACTCCTTTGATATGAGTTAAAGATGTAGCATTCCCAGGATAGATAACGAGATGAAGAGAGTTTTCTGAGTTAGGAGTCAGGAGTTAGGAAGTGATATCTGCTTTTGTCCTCATATTACTCTAGGTCAAAAACTGGCTTTGGGGCATGGGAAGAGGGATGCAGCATGATTAATTATTAAGGAATCTGGAAAGGACCTTTCATGAATGAATCTGCAGACTGTTGAGGAATCATCTTTTTGGTCATATTCTACGACATTACGTGTTAGATGGAGGTTGGAGAGCACACAAAGGCAATGAGGAGGTGGCTATTTAGAGGATGCAATGAGTGAAGAGCCTTCCTGGGAAACATCTAGTTGCTGGCAGAGGCATTTTTCTGTTAGTAGAATGTGTATGTGTGTGGGAGAGAGTTGCGAAGAAAGAAATGTCTAAGCAATAACAATCTAGAATCATGTAAAGTTTTATTTAAGCTTCTTTCCTAATATTTCAGTAAAAATTAGAATACGATAACTAGACTAATTAGAACAGAATGTAACATATTAGGTGAAATTTAATATTTGGCAATAAAGGCATCACTAAAGATGAGCTGACTGATGACATAAATGAATGGATAAGCAGCTGGCCGGCTGGATAAAGGATGTGCACAAAGAAGTTAGGATGGAAAAGAGAAGAATTATATTTACAGATCTGTGGCTATTTTAAAAATTAACTATAGCTGCCTACACTTATAATGCTGTCACGTATACATCATTCAGTTGTGATACAGGAACAATAGCAATTAATAACAACAGTAACATGCCAGAAATGAAAGTGATGCAGTATACATGAGAAAGTGATGAGGCTCCCTAAGAAATTTTTTGACCCCTTTATGTCCATTTGATTATAATAATCTCATCAGATTCCATCCCTTGGGCTATTAAAGCCATGCCCCATCATGAGCTATTATAGTACATTTTAAAAATCAAGGAAATTACTAACTGCTCAGCTAGCCTCAGCTTCAACAGCGACGCCAATTTTAAGATATTAAACAGCTTTCCTATCTAGATGCTGAACTTCAGTTCCTCCATCTGTGAAATGAGTAAACTGGACAAGATGATCTTTAAGGATTCTTACAACTTTTAATTTCTATTTCTTAGTGATTCTAGTTAAACTGCACAGGATCTATCAAGTTAACTAGGTTGTGAACTTATTTCTTCTTATGTATTAAAAATGCAAAGATGTAATGTTAGTGACAAAACTTTCAAGTCATGAAATTTATGCTTCTATCCCACCTGAGTTGGAGTCAGCACTAGAAAACTGATGTTGTTCAGCTCAAGCCTTGTACGATACTTTCTGTTCAAAAACCTTATCTTAAATGTTCCCTAATGATTCTGATGCAATTTCTGATCAAGATGCACAGCTGGACTTTAAAAATCTTTCCTGGGCATTTGCGATGCAGTTATGTGAGTTGGGAAAATGCTTTTTAACATGCCACAGCTGCTCATTCATATGCATAAACCCACATAGATGTTGATTTAAAGAAAGAAATATGTCTTGCATTGTAAGTGTGCTTCTTGGATGGTGTGTGGATTTTCATTTCTGAGAAACTTCAGGTACAGAAGATATCTATATTTTTCAGGGGGTAAATTACATATTATGTTAAGCTTTCATTTGACTCCATAGAGAAAGGCACCATGGTGTTCAACTGTGGTTTAAGCTCTGTGACAATAGTTACCCCAAATAACATCAGAGTTTCACTTATTGTGAAAAGAAGAAATAATTTTCCTTCTAAATTAGCCTCACAATTTAAAAGGAATGAAAAAGATTATTTATTGAGTTTCTGTGTTAAAATGTAGTAAGTTACTCAAATTTTATGTGAGTTCTTAATGACTTTCCTTTGGTTCACAGAGGTATCCGTAAGGATAGAATTCAACGTTACTTCATCCCAACTCACTGCTTCTAAACTCACCTGCTGAGGAGGTCATAACTGAAGGCAATGAAGCCTGAATAGGTACATTGTCTCACTAGCTGAGGAGTTCTAGCAAGACTTATGAATTGGCTTGATATCAGTATTTAGATGGGAGGGTTAGACAAAGTAGAGCTGAACGGCACACGAACTTCTTAGATTTCCTGCAGTTTGACTTATCCCTACCAGAACCACTAAGCCACGACCAATCATAGGCTGACACAAGCCAGAAATAAAATCTGGTGATACAGCCTCATGTGACTTTGCCCAGGTCTCCAGGTAGAGGGAGTCCAACCCAACAGTGACAAGTGACCATTTTTGCAGGGTCTCCAAGTATGTTAGAGTGGCACCTCACAAACTCTAATGTTCATACAAATTACTTGAGGAATCTTGATAAAATACAGATTCTGATTCAGTATGATTGGGTTGAGACCTGAGATCTCACAATTCTAAGAAGGTTCTCATTTAATATCTATGCTTTTGGTCCATAGACAACACTTGGTAGAACAAAACTCTAGAGGCCACGTGGGGTGGCACGCCTGTAATCTCAGCACTTTGGGAGGCCAAGGTAGGCAGGTCACGAGGTCAGGAGTTCGAGACCAGCCTGACCAAAATGGTGAAACCTCATCTTTACTAAAATTACAAAAAAACGAGCTGGGTGTGGTGGTGTATGCCTGTAGTCCCAGCTACTCGGGAGGCTGAGGCAGGAGAATCATTTGAGCCAGGAAGCCGGAGATTACAGTGAGCTGAGATTGCACCACTACACTCCAGCCTGGGTGACAGAGCAAGGCTCCATCTCAAAACAAAACAAAACTCTAGAATAATTCATTTCTTCCTTCAGCTGCCTGCATAGCTCACTCCCCATTTCTTTTAGATCTTTGTTTAAATATCACCTTATTAGCGTGGCTTTCCTTGCCCATTATATATTTCTCTGTCACTATCATCTTTCTCCTGCTTCCTTTTTCTTTATACTACTTATCACCATCTGACACATTTCACATTTGTTTGAGAGGGACTTTCTGGTTCACTGCTTTGTTATGTCATGGCATGTTATTGTTTGTTATGCTGCAGCCCATGTCATAACATACCAGAAAAAAAATACCTATTGATTGAATGAATGTATAATGAATAAATGAATCATGTAGTCCCTCTGCCACAATTCCATCAGCCAGACTACACTTATGAGTCTCCACTCTGCTTTTTGGGCTTTTCTTTTAACTCAAGTACCCTATTAAAGAATAAAGGGTGGATGAAAGATCCTGCCATGGTCACTGAAGTTCCTGCTCACTGGTAAGGACTGTACCATTCGTGACTTCTTTTCTACCTTCAGGGCATTCTGAAACCCTTGCAGTGTCTCCAACAATGTCCTGAGAAGTCATATTAAAGGCAAAGAATTTTTTGGTTCTCCTAGGGACCACTTGGCTCTTAATCCACTCCATTTTGAGATTTATCCAATACTTTCTACTGCCTATCTAGTTCTTCAAGTGAATGTCTGGTGGCTTATTTATTATTTAAAACCTAGTCAGTTATCTCACAATAAATATAGATATTATTGGAAAGAAGGCAGCAAATACAGATCAGATTTACCCTGATCTTACTTGGGAAAATGCTGTGTTATCTTTTTTTGAAAAATGTATAATTAGGTTGTAATCAATGCCCTTTTTATTCATCAATGGTGTCAAAGTTTAGTTTCAGAACTCAAAAAAAAATGTTAGTGCTTTAATCATCTTGTCTTTGTGCTATATTCCAAAACAACAGCTGTAGATTTTCTGCAATGCAGGGGAAAGGGAGCTTATCTATGAGGACTGCTAAAGGTTTTATAACTGAAAACAAAAACCCACCATCTAAAAACTGTCAACATCAAATGTCCAAACCAGGGATTCAGTTACCATCTCTGCATCTAATATAAAAACCCCATGCCATTCCTTCAATATTTACTCAGCAAACATTTCTTAAGCACCTATTATTAATATATGTCAACATACTAAAAACATTATATTGCATTTGTAAATTAATAGGAGACTCATTTAATAACTCATTAATAAACTATAGTCAAATTCATACTGCATGGATTAACACAAGATATAAAATGAGTGACAGAAGGGTCTCTGCTGTCTAGGAGCTCACTTGCGTGGAGAGATGTGCATACTGTGATAATGGGCACACCAGGTGTTTACATACAGTATTGGGGAGCTCAGATAAAGAGACAATTAATGTTGACTGAGCAGATTAAAGGTGGCTTTGTAGTGGAATTGACACCTGAGGGCTCTCAAGATGAGTAAGAATCCTGCAGGTAGAAAGGGAGAAAGGTAATTCTGGGTAGAGGAATCCACAGAGCAAGCGCACAGTTCAGGAGCAAGTTTAAGAGCAGAGAGCAGTTCTGTGTAGCAGGGGAACAATGAAAAAGGCTGATGCTGGTGGGGAGTGGTGGGGTGAATGGAGCATGAAGCATGGGCGTTGGCTGGGAATATATTTTGAAGGGCAAGAGGTTTGTGCACAGGCATCTTGGTGTCATATCTCTTAGAAAGATAATTCTGAAATCAAAGGGGAAGATGGTTGGGAACGGTAAGGAAAGGAAAGGGGTACCTGTGTGTGCACATGTGTGTATGGCATTATAATGCCACTGTCCTTGTGTAAGGTGGCATTACAGTAACTTCACTAACTGGGTATAGATAATTAAAGGTTTTATAAGAATTGACTTTGCATAGTGCTTAAATGGAATTATTATTGAAGTGTAAGACGTAATCCTCTTGAAAGAAAAACAACATTATTTTCTTCTTCTTATGAATGTGATACATGTTAACTTTAAAGTAAGAAAATTATACAAACTGGATTTTAAAAGATGGCAAAAATGAATCACAATCACACCACCAGAGAAAAACGTCGTATATGACTCTTCAAATTGGTGTCAATTCTACTCCTGTAAACCAGACACTGAATAAGATTGAGGATGGATAGAGTCACGCAGACAACTGGAGCCAAGCTTATTTTAAGTAGAAGTGAGTATAATTGCGGTTTTGCTTTGAGAAGTACAACTTGCCAAAGAAGACATTTATTGCTACATTATGATAATTACAAATTTTATAAATTATTTATAATTATCACAAAAATATACTAAGCCCTGTGAGGAACACAGCTGGAAATAGTTTGGTATTTTGCAATACGTATTTCTTCAGCAATTCCTTTATGTCTTTGAAGCAAAAATGAAAAGCACAACTAGTGAAAATGAAGAATCCCTTCAACCTTCAATTATCTTCAAGTGAAAACTCAAGTACTAAAGAATGGGAGCTTTTATCCATTAGTTCAGCAACTCTTTAAGAAATACTGAGTATGACACTAGAGATAGAGCTATCAGTGAATAAAATATAAGTATGCTGTCTGCATGCATTGAACTCACAATTTTGTAGTTTAGCAAAATACTCTCCCTCCCTCCACTCCTGAATAGAAATTTCACCCATTTTTCAAGGTCTGGCTCCATTTCCACACTTCCATGGTACACTCTTGCACTGTCCTGACCCCTGCAGGCTTATCTTTTCTCTGACATTCCATAATTCTTAGAAATACTGCTGCCAGGATCATTCAACTGGGTCATATGTTACCAGGAACTACACTCTATTAAATGTATAAAAATATAAAAATCCCTTTTATTCATTAAGATTAAAAAATTCCTTCAAGACAGACTAGGCTTATTACTTGGGGTTAGGGGCAGATTTTTCTGAGTATCCAGTAATACTGAGAAATATATTTAGGAAATTTTTGATAAAGCATCTGATTGTGACTGAAAACGTATTTACTGAAAGCCTAATTCTTGACCATACCCAGAGAAATGTCAGTAAACTATTCTCTCAGCACTGTCATAAGCGTTGAACAACTTACAATCCCGGTGCAGGTGAAGGAGACTTGGTGAAAATTTCCTAACAGAATATCATGACACATTTTTCATTTCATTTGTTATTTCAAAGGTAAATTGTTCATTATTTCCTAAAACTGTTGTACAATTTAAATGTCTCTAAACAACAATTCCATCAATTTTTCATTGAAAACTGCAGTTAAAGTAAGGCTGAGTTACACACAAAGTTTGGAAAGGAGAGAAAAAGATCTGATGGGTTGTTGTTATTACCACATTTCCAACTAATTTAAAGCTGTGACAAATCAGTATACAGTTAGAATATTAACATAGAGAAGTCATTCTGCGAATCCAATCAGCAGTTTGGCATTTTGTGAAAGGCTTGTTATTTGTGGATTTATTCACAAGCACTTTAAAAAACAATTTATACGATTTATAGGACATCCTTTGAACAAACGTCTTGATAAAGCACAGCATAGTATCCAAATTAAACATATTACTTAGAGGAAACCAAGCTGCAAGGAAGCTCTGGTAGAAAGATAAAGATTTACATTGATAGGACAGGGACATTTTTTGTCTTTTTTCGTAAGCTTTAAAGCTTGAAATCATTCTGTTCAAAGTTAGTTGAACACTTGATCACTATCAAGAGCTTCTAATTGCTGTGTCTATGGCTCTAACCATCTTATCAGCCTGCAAAATTGTTTGAGATGAGATTTTTCAGAAATAGGAAAACAGGGACATTTATGCTGCGAGTCAGGTGCTGGTGAAGGGCATACAGTTTGAGACTGAAAAAAAAAACAGCTTCTAAGAAAATGATGATTCTGATGAAAAAGTTCTTACTCTATACGAAGTATAATTCATTGATCAAATGGTGCTAGCATATGTCTTTTAATTTTCAGGTTTATAATGGATACTTTTCAAAGCATTTATTTCTACTGAAATACAAGTCTACTAATATTTAACAAATGGAAAGACTTTTCAAAACTATCTGAGAAGAGGCTGTTTCTTTCTTTCTTTTTTTTTTTAAGAGATGGGGTCTTGCTATGTTGCCCAGGCTGGAGTATAGTGGCTATCACAGGCACAATCCCACTACTGATCAGCACGGGCGTTTTGACCTGCTCTGTTTCCGACCCAGGACAGTTCACCCCTCCTTAGGCAACCTGGTGGTCCCTGCTCCCGGGAGGTCACCATATTGATGCCGAACTTAGTGTGGACACCCGACTGGCATAGCACACTACAGCCCAGAACTCCTGGACTCAAGAGATCCTCCAGCCCAGCCTCCCAAATAGCTGGGACTACAGGCATGCACCACCATGCCCGTTCAGAAGAGACTGTTTCCTTGGTGTTGTCGTCATCCATCTGTGACCGTCACAAATCTCTCTCTGGCCATATCTGGCTTAGGCCACATAGGAAAAAACATTTATTAAAAATTTTGAATAAATTAATTGCCACTTTTAATTCTAAAGCCAGGCACAACTGAAAGTAACATGTCAAAACATGCATGGAAGAAATGTTTTCTTTATTCATGGGCAGAACGTGATTGGCCACCATTAACGGTAAAATCTAGGCTGTCACAAGCAAGACACAAACCTCAGTCATCCAAGCAACGATTGTTGCTAACAACTCATCACTTGAAAAGGAGCTCTTTATACTCATATGCACAGAGGTGCTTCCTTAATGGCATCTTAGACACTCAAATTCAGCAGTTTAATACTCCTCTTTGTTCAGACACGTGGACCTAAAGGAATTCATTTCTTGAAGACAACAGACATATTTCTCTTTTTTTTTTTTAACAAGATATGACCCATAATTGTATGCTTACATCAGGTACGTTTCATTTCCAAAGGAGCAATCTATATATAAATTTTCTAAGAAATCAACCATACAATTAGTAACATCCCAGTTGTCTCAATGAGCCTCACTTTGAACAGAAAAGCAGATGTTTAAATAAACCGAAGAGGAGGGCATAGATAATCCAATTTAGGATATCTCATCAAGTTTCAGTTGGCTAATCCAATTTATGAGATCTCACCGAGTCTCATGGTTTACAGTGATGTATTTCAAACAAGGGATCTTGTAGCAGGAAAGGTAAAAAAAAAAAAAAAAAAAAAAAAAAAAATCCCGATCAAGGACATCCAAAAGCCATGTCAGTGTTAATGAGAATTAAGTTAATACCACGAGGAGAGAATATGGTCTACTGGTCTATTTCTGCAGATGAAATCTCTCCCTCTTGCTTAAGTCTTAATTGTTTTTACAGTATCTATTGGTGAATAAAACTGTGTGCCAGCTAAGAATATAAACAAAATAAAGCTGATGCTGGTTGCTATTTATTTGAATTCATATTTTCATAGGCCTTTCTAACTGCCTATGTTTTCCTGGAAGATTAGAGGTAACAAAACCATGGTTCATGTTCTCTGGACATGAACCGTCAATTTTTCACTACAGGTAGGTTTTCAAAATACCAATGATGGTTACTCTAGTTAACATAAATGATGAGTCATGAGGGTACAGATCCACACAGAGACATATCAGAACATAATTAGTTTGAGTTCTGACTGACCTTCAGGTTGATATTGTGCTATAATCGTCACTGTCTGTCCAGCCCCCTTTAGTGCAGCAGCTGCCTGTTCATGGGATGCACCACGGAGGTCAATGCCATTCACCTGGAAGAGAGGAAGCCAGATAATCTTGGTATTTCATAAGTCACATTATCCCGAAAGAAGATAAAACTTTCCCCAAACAGAGGCTGTCTAACATTGTATCACATGCCTCAGAAGCCCCTGGTATCCTACTCTGGTGTTTGTGGACTTTCATGGTCTTAATTAGGAGAGACATTAAATTTCATCTTGTGGTGTTTGTGCCATGGACTGACCGGGTTGGAAACATTTTTATCTATCCATGTTCTAATGTGTACATTTAATATACCTCTCTCAGCTTCCTAGATTTCTGGGATAAATAGGGATAAATATGAGGCTTTAAGATGAGAGGGAAAACAGGATGATAAAGAGAGACATATGTAATGTAAATAGACAAATATATGCTGACAGATTAAAACATTCAGATGAGGTAATAGGGACATGATAATAAAATGGGGCAGCTGGTTGCCAAATCCCTCTCTTTGGTCAGTTGCCTTGTCTTGTCATTCTGAGCCTGATAAGACAGCCCTAAGCCTTGTTTTAAAATATACTTGACTGCGCTATTTCTCGTGTACAATTCCAGAATGAATTCTAACAAAACAAAATAAAGAGTTCCCAGAGTTTAGTTAACTCCCATTTTGGGTCCCACACTGAACATCTTAAAAGCTCCAAACTCTGCTAGGGTAAAAATCATTCTTAAGTCAAATTTAATAAGGAGAAAATGCTAAATTTTTTTTGAATCAATTCAGTCTTAGTCAATACAATGTAATTAATAAGTGCTCGTCAATGACAGCGTTCTGTACCTGCCCCAGAAGAGGGACAATTAGTGGAGAACAAAGGAAGACAAGATAAAGCCCCAAGAAGCTTTTCCAATGAACACACAGTAAATATGGTTTTCTAACCTATAAAAAACTAGCTTTTTGCAGATGATAGCAGAATTCTGCTTCCTTTTATTCATGGGGGAGGTTGGTATGGCTATGAAAGTAGAATCAAAGAACTGATCAGCTTATCTACATTCAAAATATATAATCTTATTTGCTTTGCATTAATCCTATTTCACAATGACATAAGGTGGTAGAGGGGGGTTACTACTTTGTTTCCCCATCAGGCCTGGGACAACCATACATTTAAATTCCACATCCTGATCCTCTCATAATAACTTTGTTAATGTCTCGTTATTTTCTTTTATAATCTTCCTTGCCTCATTCCTGGCTTTCTAGTCTAGTTGATGCCTTACAGCAAGCACTGATTACACGGTAACATTGGGAAGTCCACTGAGCTAGGCCTGATCTGGCTGTGCCATTCTCTTGCTGACTGTCTGCCATATTACCTCTCTGAGCCTCTATTTTCTCCTCCCTTGGAGGGAGGGCACTGTTAGGCTATATGAGTCCAAAGTCCCCTTAAACTATAAAATTCCAGATCTACTCCATGGTAGATACAGTTATTTCAGAGACTATCTAGGCTATTGATGAGTCAGAAGTATGACTCTGATGGCCAGAAGAGGCAGGAAAGGAAATTGGATCCAGGCTACTGTCTGTAGGAGGCTGAACTGCACAAACTTCACATGCCAAATAATTTATTCTCTTGTCAAACAGGGTTAACTTTTTATAAAAGAATAATATGTGATCATGGCAAATAAATTCTGTTTCAGGATGATATAAAAGAAAGAGATAGAAGTCCCCTCGTCATCTCCATTTCCAGAGGTAACCACTTTTGTCTATACTTTTTCTCTTTTATCATCATCTAATATTTCTTTAATAATAATTCTAGTTCTATAGGTTTTCATGTCATACCAATTTATACCTGAGTTTAATGAGAAAGAAAGCAACAATTTCTAAATCAGTGGTATACATTTCTTTACAATTTTTTTATGTGAGGCCATTTATTAAAATAGACAAATTGTAAGATGAAAATGAAGACAACAGACAAATTCAACTTTTCACAACCAATAAAATTAGCACAACCAAAGAAATAATTTAGAAAAAAGTGTCATTAGAAGATATGTTGTAGATTACCATTCAGTTATCCAAGATTATGTCAATTCATGATTCTAAATAAATCTTTGTAAAGTAACAGATTAAAAATTCATCTTCAGTGTATATGTAAATTCTGTGTTTTATTACACAGGTATGTTTATTCAATAATATCTTTTGAAAATGAGCCATTTAAAAAGACATCACGATTTCTATTCTGTTTAGCGTATAAAAATCACAGTGGATAGCAGCAAAGGACTAGGTGGGTGGGGGGGGCACTAAGAAGAATTTGATAATTCACATTGTGATTATTCTGAACATTGATGAAAGATAATTAACACCTCTAAAACCTCAAGAATCCCCTTTTTAAAGAACCAAAATAAACCAAGATACCTTGCTGACACTTCCCCACCCCTAAACAAACCCGTGACTCTTTTACACATAAAACTGAAATAGTTATGGCAGCAAAAGATTTTGATGGCACTGAAAGTTTGTAAGCTGTATTTCAATCTCTTTTTCTTATTCCCAAAGTGCAAGATACAGGGTTCTCAATCTTTCAGTAGTGCTTCTCCTGTAAATAATCCTTCATTTTGTTTGGCAAAGGCAGTTTCTGAATTAAGTCTATTCTGGTATATTGACATAACAAAACGACACAGATACTGCAGTGAGCGCACCTGCATGAACTGGGACACTGGCTTGGTCAGTCTAACGAGGTAAGTTGCAGATCTAAGCAGCTGAGACCTCGAATAACAAAAAGCTCCATTGTCAGAGTCCCTGACTGAATGCTCAAATAGATCAACTATGGATGTATGTCCTTCTACATCTGGTTGTTCATAAAAGTTAAACCTGCCATTTGAGTGCTCAGTTGTAATATAAAGTGTCTTACCAAAGAGTGAAAGCTCAAGCGTAAAAGACAACGGTTGTCAGAACTGTCCTGAACAAGAAAAAAACCATCTGGCACGGTTGCTTGCGTCCCTTCTGCCTCCCAACGTGTGATTGGTTCTCAGTACCATCCTTGTTTTGCAAGTTTTTTCAGCTCCCTTGTAAGGCTTGTCACTAGCATGGGACCACTACTTTGCACTGAGTCATAAACTCTTGCAACCCCAGGAGCAGAGTTAGGATCAAAATTCAAATGGCAGAGCATACTTTCAGCCACATGGGCTTCTGTGCCAGTAAGTCCACTGAAGTTCCTTTGGATTTGATTATTCTGCACTAGTGGTGGCAATGGCGAGAGTGGAGGGACATCATCGGGACTCACTCTCGGGCTCTGCAGCATGACTCCCATGGCGCCAATCAACAATCCATTCATGGACTGATCCACGAAGGTCTCTGGGGCAACAACTAGGTCCTGTCTACCTCTCATCTTCAGGGAAAGAGCGCCCTCCCATTCAGGAGGAACCGCTGAGACTTCCATGGCAGAAGAACTGACCAGACAATAGCTATGTGATCCTTCCAAAGGATACATCCCCTCATCTAAGGCACAGTATACTGAATGTAGTCCTGGGGCGTAAGTCCAACAACGACAGGCTCATGTTCTTCCAGGCGAAGATGCAGGTCTCCATTCTGAGAAGCTGAGCTCTTCTGTGGATTGGCTTGTTCGTGGCACGCAGCCTCAGACTGAAGGTTGCGGAAATCCTTCTGGATGCCATTCAGGGCTGGACTCGGGCTGGAAGAGTGAACCAGGGCCTTGACTGTCACCTCCGTCTTGATGCACGTCTCCTTGGAGTTTGTGGGCCGAAGAGGCCGCGGCGCGGGACTGTAGTGATGGCTGCGGCGGGAGGTGGACCTTATCGGCCTCTCAGCTCTCACATCTTTAAAGATTATCGGTGCTGAGGAGGAGAAGGTGTCCTCATCGGCAGAGCTCCCAGAGGGTGTGCCCGCCTTGCCTTTTGGCTTCCGTTTGGCAGAAAGCGGCCCTTTAAACATACCCATCACGCTTTCGCTTTTTGATCCATTTTTTCCACCTTTTTCATCGTCACTGTTAATATTGCAGCTGGCCATACCTTTACCATAGCAGCTACCAAATAAGGAATTATCTTTTCCAAAGTCCCTGGCTGGCGATGGTTGTTGTCCTACCTTGAAATCAGTTTCTTCTTTTTTACTGAAGTTAAAAGATTTCTGTAAGGTTTTAAGATTAATTTTCTTCATTTTGACTAGTTATCTAATCCAAGGGATCAACCTTTATCTCTAGAATATTATCCCCAAACATCTGGAGAGGCTGCAAGGCCGCATCCATGTATTTTTCCTACTTCATTTAAACTTTGGAGCCATTTTCTTCTAGGATCTTAGATTCTAGTGTAGAATAGGTTGGTGAACATCTGCAGGAGACCGTGAGCAGTGTTAGGAATTCACTCTGGCATGATGGGATGAGGTGGTCGGCTGGGCTCAGTGGCAAGTGCCTGTAATCCTAGCACTTTGGGAGGCCGAGGTGGGCAGATCGCTTGAGTTCAGGAGCTGAAGACCAGCTTGGGCGACATCGGAAGACCCATCTCCAGAGGCGGCTGGGCTCTGCCTCCTCACCCAGCTCCGGGGAGACTGCCAGGATCACTGTCCCCTCCAGCAACTTCTTCTCCCGCCTCCTTCCTCCTCTTCCTCTAACAGCTTGTGTATACTTTATAAAGATTCACTATAGGCACATGCAAACACAAGACTTTATCTCTACTTCTCTTTCTGTCCTCACATACATATTTAAATATATTATTGCTGTTTTATTTAACTGAATAGGTCATAAGATATATAATTCGACAGCTTGTTTTTGTTTTGCCTTTCATTGAACAAGGTATCTTGGGTATTTTCATTATCATATCAGTTCATATCATTCTACCTTTTAAAGGAAAGCCTAGTATTCCATCTTATAGATGTGCCAGCAGTTTTCAGTGAGATCCCTCTTGATGTGGTTAAGGTTGTTTCCAGTTTTCTGCTACTACACACACTTATAAAAGTGTTTCTGAAGGATAAATTCCCAGGAAACAGACTCCTTGGTGAAAGGGTATATGCATTACTTGTTTTTTTTAATTTGCTATCGCACATTTTCAAAATGATCATTCATTAAACATATAGAAACTAATGAATAAGAAAACAAAAACAGGCCACAATCTCATTGCCCAGATAATGTATTGATAGGAAAAATAAAATTAATATATGCACATCATACCCATACATAGTAAGTAAAGTACAAAGAAAATACATACAAATAAAAGGCTCCCTACCTCCTATTATCCTCTGCAAAGGTAACCATGCTAATGACTTCTTACATATACTACTAATTATTTTTGTTATAAACATAAACTGTTTTATAAAATACATAATTTAAAAATTTTATACAAATAAGATCATGCTCTTGATTTTTTTCCACTTACTAATATACCTTAGTGAGCTTTCTAATTTACATATTTCTTCCCATTAATCTAATTCTTTTTAATAGCTATGAGTGTTCTATTTTTCAACGAAAAACAATTTGTTTTACCCGTGCATGGCTGATAGACACTTAAGTAACTTCACTATTTTGTTATTATAAACAATGAGGTAATAAATATCATCTAACAGCAAGCCGTTGAATAAAGAGTATGATAGGTATTGCCAGACTGCTTGTAAAAGTGTAGTGTTAATTTATACACCCACAAATAATATATGATTTTTCAACTTCCTCACACTCTTGTAATAGTTACACATACCTTAACATTTGACTTTTTCCATTCTGATAGGTAAACAATTTTATTTTTAAATTTTGTGTTTCTTCAATTATAAGTGTTGTCTTCTTATATGTTTATTGGATATTTGAATTTATTTTTATATAAAATGTCTTTTTATTTATTTTGCTATTTTGTTGTTGTTGTTTAGGTAGTTTGCTCTTTCAAAAATTTATCTGCAAATTAAGAATGTTATTCCTCCCTCTTAGGTAACTATTGCAAATATTCTTAGTTTGTTATTTGTACCACTGTATTTTAACTCTTCTTTTGTAGATTACTTCCTATCACAGAGTGAATTTTTAAATATTTTGTGAAGTCTTATTTATAATTTTATTTCTTTTTGCCTCTTGCGTTTTAGATTATATCTTCTCTTCTCCAATATATTTAACAAATTACTCATGTTTTCCTGTAGCAAACTAGAGTTTAATCTTTGGCCATTTAATTCTTAATTAATTGTAATATATTTTGATATTTGATGGGAGAACCATGTAAATAGCTACAATTTCTTGCACGTTTCCTTTATAGCATAAGATTTCTACATCTTTCATCATTACTCATCCTCTGAATTTTTCTCAGTGCTTTAAGAAAAGAGCATGGAAAAATGGGAAGGAACAAAAGATGTGGAGTCAGACAAAACTGGGGTTAAATCTCAAGTCCACCTAGATTACCTAGGTAATCTGGGGAACTCACTTAAGGTGAACTAAGGTTCTTTGAACCTTAGCTGCCTTCTCTGTAAAATGAGTATACCTACCTACCTACTTACCTACTTACCTACCTACCTACTTACCTATTAGGCTGTGGCAGGTACAAACAGGTATTCAGCAAATAGTATCTATTATTATTGTTTTAGCATTTCTTCAAAAAGCTGTGATTGTAAGTAATGAAATAAAATCTAATGGAAATTAATCAACACAGAGTGCAATATATTAGCTACTTCATGTTTTTTTAAAAAAGAGGAACACAACATTTCAGGACTAGAAGAGCCTTAGAAACTTGTTTATCTAGCATTTATACTTTAGCCATGATCCCCATAGAGGAAGGGACTGGCCCAAAGTCATATTGAAGCTGCATAGGAATAGCCAAGGGCTCCTTTTGCCAAGCCCAGAGTTCTTTCTAGTTTAGCAGATGTGCTCTAATATGTGTGTTTGTTTTTTTTTCATTGGACCAATAATACAAACTTGTTCATTTTAGGCCAAATCTACATGGGCCTCTGCATTTTTGAAGAGGTTTGTTGCTGCTGTTATACTGCATGGTATCATATTGCCTTTGTTCCTGTTGATTTCTCTCCTGCTTTTAACAAACATGCTCTCCTCCTCCAGTCTTTCAGACTTTTCAAGATCACTTTGATGCTTCTTTCTATCCTTGAGGTTTGAGTTTTTTTTTTCAGTAAACTTTGCGCAAATAACATTTTCAAAAGTATTCACAGTTTACATCATTGATATGACATTTTAAAATACCAAGTGTGACACAGCCTCATATATTTATTATTTCTATTTTTTTTTTTTTGCTTCTGTTTGAACTTTTTCTTCTGGATGCATGGATTCTCAAAGTTCTATTTAGAATCTTCTTCTCTCCAAGAAAAATTTCTTCTTGAAGCATAAATTCTCAAAGATTGGATGCCAATAATTATTGTTGAGATTAATAATAGTAATTGTTAACATTAATTGAGCATCAGATATGTACATCAGAGACATCTACATATTATTTCATTTAATCAGAAGGGTGGGATTGTTTTTCTCATTTTACTGATAAGAAAACTAAGCTCAGAGATTCACTGACTTACTCAAATTTATATGGTGGAAAGAGGCTAAGGATTTAAAATAGTCTAACTAATACTCCTGAGCTCATAACTATCATTTTATACTGTAATTTAATATCCTGTCTAATTCTGAGGGTTTACGCCTACCAGATTCCAGTTCTGAAACCTGTCTTTCAAGGTCATAAGTCAAGCTCGCTAGGACCGGCAGCAAATGATTGGGTGTGTTTTGCTGCTCTCCTCTGTGGTGGTCCCAAAGCAACCTGATCTAGATATTATGGCCCAACTTATGATGATGAGATCATGGAGGGCTAAAACAAAAGGCACTGTTAAGCTAGAACAACTATTTTTTTTTTTGAGACAGAGTCTTGCTCCATCGCCAAGCGCCAGGCTGGAGCGCAATAGTGTGATCTTGGCTCACTGCAACCTCCGCCTCCCAGGTTCAAGCAATTCTCCCGCCTCAGCCTCCCGAGTAGCTGGGACTACAGGCATGCGCCATCACACCCAGCTAATTTTTGTATTTTTAGTAGAAACAGGGTTTCACCATGTTAGCCAGGATGGTCTCGATCTCTTGACCTCGTGATCCACCTTCCTCGGCCTCCTAAAGTGCTGGGATTACAGGCATGAACCACCGCGCCCGGCCGAACAATTTCATCTATTCCTACTTCTTTATGTATATGACTATCATTGGATCATTAAAATATTTATATTCTATATATTTTGGCATCCTTTTCACAATAATGTTGGTAATGAATAGAAATTTGAACCCTTTTAGTTGACTTCTAATTGTGTTGCTGCTGTTGTTTTTGGATCCTAATGTGAAGATGAGTGGTTTACCATCCCCCACATCAATCTGTTTTTCTTTTTGTTTTTAAAAGATGATCATTACATTTGCTACTTCTGCCACTAGGGGCCTTGGCCTGGGGCTCCAGGGGTTCCTTGAATAAATGATGATTCTCTGGAAATATTTTTCTATTTCTTAGTACTATAGAATGAATGATATCAGAATCAGAGGATTTCAGAAATGGAGGAAGTCCTGTGATCTTCTTCAACCTCGATGTATATCACTAGGCTGATTTAAACATATTCTTATATCCTTTCCCCTCACTATGTTGACCTTTTAACATTTCTTATTCTGCCATTTCTGCATGTATGCACATGCTATTTTCCACATCTAGAACATAGCTTCTTACTCTTTCCTCATCTGGAAAACTTCTTCTAGTTCTTAAAGACTCAAGTCAAACTGAGTTGTGTAATGTGTCTATTTATAAGCTCCGTAAAGGTCAGATCTCTACTTACTGAAACTTTGTTCCTGGCATACGATCAGGCAAATAATAGGTGCATAGGAACAAAAGAGGAGAGTGAGTGATAAGCAAGTGGATGAGTGAATAATAAATTCTCACTGCATTATCCCAGGCAAATGACCATCTCACCTCGATGTGACACTGGATTAACACTAATGAAGAACTCACTGCCTTTCAGGAAAATCCATTCTACTTGGGGTCAGCTCCAGTGATTAAAACAACCAACCAAAGAGAAACAAAACAGTTCTTTGTTTGAATCTTTCTTACCACCTCTTGGTTTCAGTTTTGCCCTCAGATAGCTCACAAAACAGTACTATTTCTCTTCTATACAATCCTAATATTTGAAGACATTTTTTGTTTTTCCAGAGAGTGATCCCACTCCCTTCTAACATCACTTCATATCATTCTCACCAAGTGACCATTTACTTCTGATTGCATACCTCCAGTGTCAGGGAACTCTCCTTCCTTAGTCTCTTAATTCCATTTTTTGTAATCTCTTATGGGTGTTACTTCCAGCGTCTTGATTTCATGTAATATCTCATTAGAGATTCAGCGAAGTGCATGTGAGATCAAACATGGCAATATGGATTCTCACCCTATGGCTCTCCGTACTATCTTTTAATGTGTGCCTAATGAGTGCCTAGAGATAAACACAGTATTGAAATAAATTTGATTTTTAAAAAGTGTCTACTTAGTTATTTCCCTCTCCAATTTAAGAGAAGAATGAACTAGAGTGACACATTGTCATTGTCAAGCAATGTACTATTCAGTGGAGGGCAGTGACAGGTAAACACATGATTCCAAACTGGGTGGTAAGAGCTAGGACAAGAAAAGGTCAAAATACTCTGGGACACAGAGGAGTCATCCCTACCAAGGGATGCAGAGGAATGAGGTTTCCTGGAGAAAGTGACATTGAGCTGAGGTCGTGAATGTTAGCAAGGTGAGGATGGGTAGGGGTTCTCAAAGAATGATGAGGAGAGAGGGTTGAGAAAGTGAATGGCATGAGTATTCCAGGCAAAGAGGGAGGCACATATGGAGGGCTGGAGGTGAGAGAGGGCCTGCACATCTGAAGGACAGAAAGGAGTTGATACTGAAGGGCAGATATAGGAGAAACAAAAGTGAGAAAGAAGTGAAGAAAAAGAAGATGATGATGATGGTGATCACGGTAGTTGACATGTACATAACACTTAATATGTGACAGCCACTGTTATAAGCATTTCATATACAGAAATTCCCTTAACACTCACAACAACTCTGTGAAGTAAGAACACACAAAAATCCCCATTTTACAGAGGTGGTAACTGAGGCACAGATAAAATAACTTGCCCAAAGTTACATTGCTAACATATGGCAAAGTCAGGGATGAAACCCAGGCAGTGTGGTGTAAGCGTCTGCATTCTTAACCATGATATAGCCTCTCAAGAATCTGGTGGTACAGGGCATGAGAAGCCATTTTAGTAAATTTGACCACCATGAGGAGTCCTCAGCTTATAATTGAGATATATTATTTTACCATCACTTTTGTACCGCAGGAATGCTAATTGCTAGAGAGAATGTACAGGAAAGGAATGTGCAGGAAGCATGCACTATGGCCAGCCTGGCTGCGAGACTCTGAGGTGGAATGGGCCGTCTTAGAGATGCTGCTCAGAAGGCTGAGCAAACGCTCATGGCTGCTAAGGTTTTCCACCACAGCTCATGTCATCTGCCTGCTGTGAAAGCAGTGTCATGGGAAGAATACTGGGTTTAGACCCGGGATGGCCAGGATTGAAATCTTGGTCCCTTCCCTTACAAGCTCTATGACTTCAGGTAAGTTCCTTAATCTCTTTGAACTTGTTTCCTCACATACACCTAAAGATGTGGACCCTTCTTTTGTTAGGCTGTCATCAGGATTGTTAGAGTTTAAGCAAATAAAATGCTTAAAATAATACTTGATACATGGTAGATACTCACTAAATAATTAGTATCTGTATTATAGCATATCCATTATCTATGTAACTAGGACTTTTAAATGGCTTTTATCAGAAATAATAAAATCAAAGAATAGGTTTGGCAGAAGATTGTCTTAGAATAAAAGTAGCTAAGAACCACAAATTTAATAGAATTATTAACTGTGAAAAACATACAGAGGGGTGACCCAATGGGAAAAGGCTAGATAATTGGTACCACATTTCAATTAAAATGAGTCAGGTACAGAACACAGGGGACTGTTTCAAGCCAATATTTTCACAGTTGGGGGTCTGGGTGCAAGGTGGCAGGGGCAGCAGGAAAGAAACTGGGGTAGGATCCAAACTATTTCTACCTGATTCAGAGAGACTATGGACAGTAAGATGAACAGATGTATTACCAGTGTATTGAACAAATGTAGAAGGCTCCCATTCTTTCTCAAGAGTGGAAAAAAATCTATTTTCATTTTCCCGAACTGATGAGATACAATGAAGTGAAAATTGAAGCTCTGTTGCCAACTCTGCCATTAGCTCATTCAAACCAGCTAATGAGCTGCTCTGAAAAATGAAGGTGCTGGGGCCACACCATCTCTAGGGTCCTCTGTGTTGTCAAATCAATTATTTCTATGGCTTAAAAACAATATCTCCAAAGTATTTTACAGTTAGTAAACTGTTTTCCCACCTCACATTTCTTACTGAACAAGGTGATACCTAAACAAACAAATAGAAAACAAATTCACATGTATTAAATGATGTTATCACATACCTATGAGGGTAACAGGGAAGCTATAAATATCTCACTCGATGTTGAATTGTGAGCTGACTGGCATAGAATATAGACAGGGAGAAAGAAAAAATGCTGGCAGCAGAAGTAGACCTTGAATGTCAGGGTAAGAATTTTTGTCAATAAGTGGCTACGGAAGGGTTTTACGGAAGCGTTTAACACAATTGGACTGTGGGAGAATGACTGGCGACAGTGAGAAACTGGGGTTAATGAACTAAGTGAGGCTAGAATAGAAACTATCCCAATAGATAAACAGCTGGGAGACTACTGAAGCATACCAATGATACAGACAATGAGGGCCCAAATTAGGCAAATAAGGGTGGAATTGAGAGTGGGAGATGTAGCATAGATTTGAGAGAGGAAAACCGAGGAATGTTCTATGCAGCCATCCTCCTCAAATACTTCTGGAAGCCAAACAGAGTTTAAATAATATTTATGGTGTTGAGCAGATTGAAAATGGGAGATGAAAAAGGTGTCAGAAAGCTTTAGGATGATTGGCGGTGTGATGATAACATTAATCAAGATGGGAACACAGGATGGAGAGTGGGTTTGGGCGAGAGGATAATGTATTTTGTTTTAGACATGTTGAGTTTGCTATGTCTGTTGGATATCTACAGTTTTGCAGACAGTTGGAAAATATCTACCTGAAGCTTAGAGAAGTGACCATTGTTGAAAATCATTTTAGATTTCAGATTCCTATGGTCAGTACCCTGGTCAAATTAGACCCAGATGTAGAAGCAGCTTGATATACAAGATGGGGATACTAAGATTACCCACGTCACAGAGTTGCTATAAGGTTAGATCAGTTAATACATGTAAAGCACTTAGAATAGTGCCTGGCATCTAGTAAGGGCATAAAACTATCAGCTATTGTAGATCCCTCTCCTGACGTACACAAAGAGAATGACTTGGGAGAGTATAAAATTATCTCAAAAAAGGCTCAGTTGACTAGGAAAAGTGCTAGGGTTGTAGGCTCTGAAACAGAAAAGCACAATCCTAAGAGTTAGGAGTCCTGTGTTCCAGTGATGTGGTTAGCTTATTTGACTTTGAGAAGTCCCTTTATCTCTGTGGGCCTCAGATTCTTTATCTAGAAAGAGAGCCTCCTACTAAATCTCAGAGGTCCCTTTTAATGCTTGATAAACAAATATATTCTATGCTCAATATGTATTTTGTTGACAATTTGAGACCATTATGCATTCAACTCTTCAAACACCCTCCAGCATATTTCAGAGTGAATGAACTATAAATTGTATTTGAAGTGGAAATGTCTAATTAAGTTCCCTTCTCCTCCTGGAGGCTGTTGTATTTTGTGGAGAGTGGTAACATTTCTGACATTAGATGCATTACAGCTCAAGACTAGAATCCTTCTGGAGCAGAGGCAAAGTGAAAAACTGATATTGAATATTTATGTATCTTAGCAGTCAAACATTAACTTACCTTTAAATTTAGCTTCCTGATGCAAAACAGGCTTACAGTTAAAAAAAACAAACAAACAACTCAGACCTTTAAAAATATTTTGGCTTACCAGGTCACTTCCCCTAGAGGGATGATTATTTTGGAATCTTTAAATGAAAATAATAAAGTTTAATTTGTCTATCCAAACCCAGCTTACTAAACGTCAAAAGACAGTAAGAAACTTCTAGAATTTATGCATTTTAAGTAAAAAGTTAACTATCTTTGTAAGACTATATAAGCAAAAATAGTTGAAACCTTTTAAAAATATTATACAAATACAAGGTGATACTAGTATCTCCAAGCTCTGATTTTTACCTTAACTGTAGACTTGTAAATCTATCTGCTTACTTGACATCGCAGTTGGACGTATAAGACTTTTCAAATGCATCGTGCTCAAAGTCAAGCTCAAAATTTCTCCCATATTTCTCGAGAGTTTTCTAATTTTCAGCAAATAGTACTACCACCGTTCTCCACTCAAACCACTGAATCGAGAACCTCCATTCATTTCTTCCCTTCCCACCTCTCCATGCAATCCCTTAGCTTGTAGCGTTATACAATTTCATCCACTTTTCTCCAACTCTACCCTATCCCTCTAGGCCAAGCTATCATTTTCCCTGGGAATACTACAATAGCCTTGATAGGTGCTTCCATTCTTACTGTGGCCCACTCCTCCCACCCGCCTCTATCCCTTTTTGACTCAGCAGCCAGAATGATCTCAAACGGTATATCAGATCATGCCTCTCCTCTGCAAACATCTTTCTTTTGGCTTCTTGTTAGGCTTTGAATAAAATTCAAACTCCTTTCCTTTACCTCTGCCTATCCCTCTTTTTCCATCTTATTCCACCCTGCCTTCTTTACTGTTTGCTGGCCTCAAGGGCCTTCATTCTGTTTTGCATCAGTCCAAGTTTCCTCCAATCTTAGGGCATTTGTGCCAGTGGTCCCTTTGACTAGAGTGCTCTTACCTAGCTTTTCTCATCTTTGACACCTTGTTTTCCTAAGTGTCAGCTCAAATGCCAATTCCTCAAAGAGCTCTCTGCTGGCCCACATGTTATTTTGTTTATTATCTCACCCACCCCAAGAAAAGCTTCCCATAAGTAGGGACCTTGACTGTCTCTTTTACCTCCATACTTTTAGTGCTGAGTACATTATGTAGGTATTCAACAATATTCCTTAAACTAATGAATGGTTATAGCTATTAAATCACATAGCTTTATTTAAATCATTAAAATATGACAACTAGTTATTGCACAATTGTTATGAGCCAGGTACTAATTAGAGTTATTTTCAGAAGGCATTTGCCCTCTAGGAGAGAATGATTGATTAAACTGAACTCACTGAATCAGCGTCTTTGTGGGTCATTTATTTATATAAATTATTTATTTATTTATTTAATGTATTTATTTTTGAGACAGGGCCTTACTCTGCCACTCAGGCTAGAGGACAGTGACATGACATGAGCCATCATGCCTGGCTAGTGAAAAAAAAAAATGTAGAGCAACCTATATGCTCCTTGAAGCAACGAATATGTCTTAATGTCCTTGCAAACATTATTAAACAACCACCTCCATATCATCCAAACCTCTAAACTGTTCAGGCAGTGACAGACTCTGGGCTGGGAGGCTAAATGTCTACCCTTCAGAATCTACTTTGTAGCTTCTTATCTCACCCACCAAGTGTTCTATACTGAGATGAGATGTGTGTGTGCCACTAGGCTGAGGGGTTCCCTTTGGTTAGGGTTAAATTTGAAGCTGAGATCCTTTCTCTGGTGAATGGTGATAAGAAAAAAACCTTCTGAATTTGTTCAACATGTTCTCTCATTTGAAATCAGTGGACTAATTGCAAGTGTTCTGTTATTCTTTTTTCAAACTTTTTTTTTGTGATTTCTGGGTTTCAGATATTAAGATATCACTATTTAATCTACTGTTAAAACACTATCAATAATAAATTGATTAAATAATGACTATTTATATAATGTAATACTATGCAACAGCATACATGTCTAATATTCTGAAACTAAAAAAAAAAAATCCATGATCTATTGTTAAAGAAAAGCAAATTGTAGAACTATGTGTATATATAACTCCATTTCATTCAAAAAAGAAAAAGATGAATGATCTTATAGAGAATGCCTGCAAGATTACACAATGAAATGATAATGGAGGCTTCGAGGGGTTATGGTGTTGTGGTAGGGAGGGGAAGAGATGCTGAGGAGGAGAGAATAGGTTACATTTCATTTTACAGACTTTAATAGTATGTGAATATTTTTAAGTATGTGACACAACAATTTTAAAAGTCATACAAAAAAGTTTTAACTACTGACTTTGAGGTTTATGTTACCTTAACAATAACAGATAAAAAAGGCTATGTAGGCAAATTAAAAATAAAGGAATATTTACAGAAAAACTGAGTCCTAGAGTAATCAGATTTTCAAACGTTGCATTAATCCATTCAATAAATATGTACTGAATGCCTTCTTTGTGCCAGTCACTGTGCTGTTTTTTTTGGGATGCATTAGTGAAGAAAGCAATGGTTCAGCCCTAAGTGACTTAGAATCTAACAGTAGTTCTCAATCGGGTATGAAAACGTGTCTATTTGTAAGGGGGGATGGTATTTTTTGTTGTTAAAATGTCCAAGTCAGGAATCAGCATTGGTATTAATTGTAGAAGGCTCACGTGTGTTAAATGTTTTGCAAACTGTGTCACAAACAGGCATAGTCAAAACTGTCCTCCCAAAAGTGCAATAGCACCTGCAAAAAGAAATACTGAATCAATACCGTTTTTCACATGAACACCCTAATTCCCAGTGAACTTTATTATTTCATTCAAACAAGTTCAGCTGGTTAAGTTCTGGGTCAAAGTTTATTAACTAAGAATTTGTCTAAATAGCATACAGATTTGAAAGCAATAAAGATGTTTATTTCTACATATCCTATAATATTCACTAATTTGGTTTAGTTTATGTAAACTAATCTGAGCGAGATTGTTATGTAGGTGAAAAAGGTTCTTGTTTCCTTTTTTCTTGTACACAGTTAATCTTGTTCATAAGCTTTGAAATCTATTTTAAAGGAAGGAAAAATGCTGCCTCCAGCGAAATATCTGTCAAATACTTCACTCCTAAAACATCAGAAAGGCTTGAGATGAAAAGAATGAGATACTAATGGAATTAATCTTTGTCAAAATCTGTTAATGCAAAAAAACTCTGGCTACTGCATGCAGGACTCTCCTGATGTTTTTTTCATCATAGTCCCTCAAGATAATGACATTATTTTGTGTTTGGGTTTATGTGTATCTTGGCATCTGGCTGTGGCCCATAATTACATCTTAGCATTTCTTTGACTTATTCCTCACCTAAAAATAAGGTCATCATCTCATTGCCTAAAAGCTCTCAAGAAACAGGTTTTGTGAGGTTAGGCAAACTGTGTGAAGAACTCTTAAGTCCCCTCTTCCCAATTACTTCAATCAAATCTTCCCAATTGCAATCAGTCAAATCTTTTTGGGAAGTCAAAATCTTCCCAATTGCAATCAGTTAAATCAAGAGGAGGAGATCTGAATAAACAGAGATGCTCGATAATCAACTTGTATTCACCACTGTGAATGAGAAATAATATTTATTAAACTATTTCTCTTCAAAATATCTTTTGCTTTTGTTTCTTTCTAACTTACTATGCTAGTTCTAAGCATTGATCTGAACTACTGAAACAGGCCCCATTTCCTGTTTACTTTGAAAAATTTCAAATTATAGAAAACCTGAAGAACATTATAATAAAAACTAATAAAGATTCAGCAGTTCTTCACATTTTGGGACATTTGTTCTGCCTCCCTTCTTCCTTTACTCTCTCTCCACCTACCTATCTGCTTATCAGAAGAGACACACACACACACACACACACACACACACACACACACACACACACACATTTTCTGAATCATTTGAAATACATTGCAGACATCATTCCACTTTCAACCTAACATATCAGCAAGGCATCTTCTGAGTGTAAAGATATTTTCTGTATAACCACAATGTCATTATTACTCCAGAGAAAACCAACAAAACCAATATTTCTATACCATTTAATATATTGTACCTATTCAAATTTCCTCAGTTATCCTCCACATGTCTTGTACAGATTTTTTTTCGTAAATCTAGGATTTGACCAAGTTTTATGCATTGCATTTAGTGATTTTTTTTTTTTTTTTTTTGAGATGGAGTCTCACACTGTCACCCTGGCTGGAGTGCAATGGTGTGACCTCAGCTCACTGCAAGTTCAAGCAATCCTCCTGCGTCAGCCTCCCGAGTAGCTGGGATTACAGGCGCCCAGCTAATTTTTTGTATTTTTAGTACAGACGGGTTTTCACTATGTTGGCCAGGCTGGTCTCGAACTCCTGACCTCATGATCTGCCCACTTTGACCTCCCAAAGTGCTGGGATTATAGGCATAAGTCACTGCGCCAGGCCACATTTGGTTGTTATTATGTCTTAAGTTATTATTAGTCTAGAACATTACCTGCATTTTTCTTTAAATGAATTTTTTTTTTTCCAAATTTCAGTCAGATGCTTACAGACTGTTCTACATTTTGAATTTGTCTGATTGTTTCTTCCCTATCAGAATCAGGTGAAACATTTTTAGCAAAATCCAGGGTGTAATGCTGTGTATTTCTTACTATGTCATAGCAGGAGGCTCAAAATATATGGACCACCAGATCTCTTCATTCAAAAGGCACCTTTTTCTTTTGCAAATAACAATCTGTAAGGTAGTTCTTTTTGAGATCATGTAAATATCATTTTTCCAATAAACTTTAATCTCTAATTTTTGTCAGCATCTATGGATTATACTTTCTTGAAGTAGTTATTTTATTGAGGATTGAAAAACGGTTATTTTATAATTATTTCTTCTAGAATTATTAGCTGGTATTATTCTGTGCAGGAGAGATTCTCCTTTACACACACACACACACATATATATTTCTCTCTGTCATTCTGGATTTATTTTTGATATATCATGATATAATTTTTAAAATATATCATGATATAATCATGTTACTGATATATCATATTCTTGATATATATTTCCTGTTTTTTGATATATCATATTATAATTCATTACCATGCAGTAGACTTCTAATTAAGTCTAATTAGAAGTTAGCTTTTCCTCTAATCTCTGTCTCTCTCCCATCCTCCCTCTCTCTCTTTCATCTACTCTGAATACATTGATAGTCATCTTGTATATCACAACCATTCTGCTTTTCTCTAAATACAGCTTTTCATATTTTATACATGCCACAGATGCTCATATTCATCTGTGCTCCTCCCTGCTTATAAATTATGTGCAAATTTCTTAGCCTTATATTTAAGCCTTTCACAATGCAGCTTTTACCACAACCCTCTCTAGTCTTTTTAAGACCAGGGATTTTTCTGATATGAGAGAGGATTAGAGTGGATTCTGTCTAGTTCTCCCATATCATTGGTGGAAAGAGTGAGGCCCAGGGAATGAACTTACTTTCCAAGGTCACTTGGTGCATTTGTAGTAGAGTACAGATGAGAATGCTAGTGTTCATTGTCCTACATTACACACCTCCTCTCCTAAGCAAATCCTCTGCCGCTTCCAGAAGCTTCCTATCCATCCATATCCCAATATCGTTCCCTTGGGCCTAACTTCCTCCTCCTTGTTTACTCCTTGTTTTTCTGGATTCTCTGAAGTCTTGGCCTTCTCTCATGTCCAGGTCAGGTTCTACCTTCCCAGACTTCCTGTAACCATGATGGTCTATGACACTTACTTGGCCGTTGACCCCACAACCTGGTAGCATTACATGAATTTTGGTCCTCTTTTACTCTTTTATTAATTTTAAGGTAAGAAGTAATGCAAGCTCATTTTAAACAATTGAAATAATACAAAAGAACTAATATCCAGAATTTAGAAAGAACTAAAACAGATCTACAAGAAAAAAACAAACAAGCCCATTCAAAAGTGGGCAAAGGATATGAACAGACACTTTACAAAAGAAGACATATGTGAGGCCAATAAACATATGAAAAAATGCTCATCATCACTGGTCATAAG